>JAGFMF010011501.1:17001615-17071445 GCA_019455555.1 Galemys pyrenaicus
CCGCTCTCTGTGGTGAATCCTCTCACCCCCCTACACCTCTGGCCTGTACCCCAGTGCTTGTATGCATAAATAAATAAATCTTAAAAAAAAAAAAAGAATCAAAATCACATTGTTGAACACAATCATTTTAGAATGTAATTTTTTCTATTTTACTACATATCTGAATGGAGAAAAGATTTCCATAAAATAAAATGTTAGTGTTTAAAATGCTTTCCTGCTGGGAAAAGATGATTTTCAGTTTACTGGAAAGATCTATGTTACTGAAGTATGCTTATGTTGATACCATAGATATCGTTTCATTCACTGGTCTAGAGTTAAAGAGACTATTATGGCATCCAGAGCAGAAAGACCTGGAGACATGGATATTCATTAATAGAATGAGAAAAAATTCCTATCATTTTTAATATTGGGAGGTTGAACTTAACATATACATAAAGTTGTGTACAGTGTTTATAATGTTCAGAATATAAGACTATGTCTTCAGGAGTCCAATTCAGATACAGTGTTTGCATCAAGATAAAGTTGTAATTCCCAGCCAGATAGCTGTAAGACCACATATGTATTCATTATTTGAGTTAACTGAATCTGACACTACTGAGCACATAGTATGACTTGTATGCTGCAGTAGAGATGCAGACACAGCAGTGAACAATGGAAAGAAGTCCCCATCATAATATAGGTTACATCCCAGCAAGCTCACGAAGGCAATGTATTGCTCTTCTGAATTTCAAAGTTAATTTGTCCATCATTTCTTTTTATTTCAGTGTCAAAATGAATGTGTTTCCAAAAAATAGCAGTCATCATTTTCTCCAGCTTTAGTTGATGGACTTTAATCAACTAACTTCAAAAATAAAAGAAGGTGCAGGCTTGTAATTGTTTGCAAATACCTTTTTATAGAATATGTTAAAATTTTTAAAGTATCTAAAAATGTCTACACAACTAGTTTAATAAATTTAAAATCTGATTTAAATTTAACATCAAGATTTTCCTCCTCCTTGCTCTTCCATGTGTTTTTAAAAGCATTCTTTATATTTGTCTTTAAGTATACATAGAACAAGATAATGATTATTTTTATATAAGATAAGAAAATTGAATTTAAAGGTAAGCTCTGTTTTCATGGGTTTGTTGCAGTTCTGAATCACATACTAAAGTTTTGTGGTTTTAATTTCTTTGTAATCATTCTTGTTTCCTATTGGTGCCCTTTCCCCATTGGTGGTGTCAGAGGAGAGAGGAAATACAAAAGCTTTTTCTTTTATATAAAGAAAAAATACCTCTCCCCACAATGATGGATTCTCTGACCTCGATTTAGACTAATCTACAAATAAAATGATCAAATGATTCTAATTACAGTGAGATTTCTCTCTGAGCACATCAACACTTTACCAGAACTTCTCAGTCACTGAACTACTGTAGGTGATGGCCTTGACCCCAGTGCCTTCAGATGGACACCAAGCTAGCTCTTTAAGCCAGCTTCTTAGGAGAGGCATCTTTGCCCCCAGCTAATGGCTCCTAATCCTTTTCTGCATCATATATTTTTCTGAGATAAAAATTGTCAGGTTCCTTGTCACAGACTGAACTGTGTCCCCCAAATTCATATGCTAATGTCCTGAATGTGTTTGGAAATAGTCTCTACAAAGGTAATTGAGGTTACATGAGATCATGTATGTGGGTTATAATCTATGCTAACTGGTGCTCTTATAAGAAGAGGAAATGTGGACACGCAGAGAACGATGTGGAGTCACCAACATATAGGAAAATGCCACGGGAAGGGCAGCAAGAAGGCCATGTGTGATCTAGCAGAGAAGCCACAGGGAACATACCTGCCTGCTCCTTGACCTTGGACTCATGACCCCAGACCTGTGAGAATACTTATTTCTGTGGTTGAAGCTTCTCAGTCTGTGGCATTTTGTTATGGCAGCTGTTGCAAACCAATACGCTCGCATCCCACATGCAAAATTATGTACAGGACTTGTAGAGGGATCTTTGATCTTCTTGAAAACCACATTGTGCATGGGCTCCTGGATTGAGAAATTTTACTAGAACCATTATTATTTGTTACCTTATTTGATATTCATCTTGATGAACTGGGGATTGCAAACCATTTCTTGAAAGGTTGTTTCTAAGTTCTCGTAAAGAAGTCTTGTAGCTTATAAAAACTTGTTTGAAAAACAATTTCTGTTATTCTTTCCTTGAGTAACCTCAGAAAGGCTGTGACTGAAGAAGAAGGAGCGTCACTGGCCAGGTCAGTGCAGTGAACCTTGGGGACCAGGGAGTGACGGACAGATGTCTCAGCCAGACCAACCTTCTCTGATTCTCTCTGGAGTCAACAGTCTTCCCAGCTTGTCCTTTCCAAGGATCTTGTCCTCTAGCTTGTGTGGGAAAAATCTCTCTTGCCATCCCACCAACTGTACCCCTGACTCTTTCTAAAAAATCTGGCTGTCTTTTAGATCTGCTTATGGCCTAAAATAAAGCCTTCCAAGCTCTTCAGCTAGCTCTTCAACATTCCAGTTTTTCAATCTCTTTAGCTAAAGAGAAAGTCCTTTTCCTCTGTTTCCTTGTTTTGTAAACTCCTTAAAAAGAACACATTGCTAAATTGCCTCCTGTTACTACTGCAGGGACAGGCACTGGCCCTACAGAATCGAAGTAGCTCTTATTTTAGCCTGGCTACCATGCAGCTGGTCCCTTAGCCCACCCCCACCAGTCTTGAGCTCCAACTCTTCCTTTTTGATGTAACCTGTGGCTCCTTTACTATTTTGTATGCCTGAATATTTTATCACTAGCTTTGATCGAAGCTCTTTTGATGTAGATCTTTATAACATAATCTATTCTTGGTTTATTGTATGTTTTCATCATAATTTGAAAAGAAGACTTTTTTATGCAGTGCTTTGTGGCAGCTGCCATCTTTATTTTATTGTCGATTTTTAACTCACAAATGAAATGCTGGAGGAGATGTTGCCTCTATTCTGAAGAACTTAATTAGAGTGGAGGAGGAAATACTTTCATTGTACAATATTTCAGTTTAAACGTCTTCAAGCTCCCAGATCTCTCAAATGAGGCTGGAAAGAACTCAGCATCATTTCTGTGCTGAAGAGGAGGAGTAATGGTTGGAGAGGAGGAATCAGGTATTGGGGAAATCAACTGTAATGTTCAAATCCCACTTCTCTGATATTTAACTCCCATGTCCTGGGTTTGGCTCTTCAGCACCCCACTTCTCTCATCTATATGCTGCAGATAATATTTATGTCACCTCATAGTCATGGTGATATGCATCAGCCAATATAAGAGTTAACAGAAGAAGAGCTATCAAATCTTATGTGTATTGTTGCTGATACAGAATAGCCATGCCCACATCTTCATCACTGAGAACCCATCCTTACTATGAATCCCTGCTATGCAGGAGACGTGCCTGCCAAGGTCTCTCACCTGATTCTATGTTTCTCAAGCAGGTGGGTTCAAGTATAAAAATATTTTATCCTATCCTGTGCACTATAATGATTTACATAAAGGGCTCCAGAGTATTTGGACAATCCTGTTTGAAAACATTCAAACTACATGAAAATATACAGATTAGGAAACGATCTTATCTGGCTATTTCGGAAGATGTATGATTGGGCTCAGTTGCCGATTGGCGGGAATCGGTTGGAAATTCTTGTTCTGTTTGGTGCAACTTTGAGATGCATGGCTGATATGCTTATAGATCTCAGAATGGGGATTATATTCATCAAGCAACCTTTTGAAAAGGTGACAAGAAGAGGGAGTAAACGTATAACAGTATGGTTCATGAACTCTTAATTAGGTGTCTATCCATAATGCGTTGCTCTTCTTTATTTACTTTTTTTCTTTAGTCCTCATATAGTGGTGGTAATTTTTAAATAAAGTAATAAGAACAGTTCCTCAGTATTCACAAACATTTTCTGGATAAGTTAAAGAGAACTTAATCAGACCTTCAGACACAAGAAATGACTACTAAAAATGAATGTGGATGGTTCTGAATTCACAGCAAATTCATTCTCTCCCTATTTATAAGTGTATTTGAGACTAAGTTTAAATTTCACAATTGAGATATAAGTCACAAATATTTCCACTGGACTTTAACATTTTTCATGTTTTACATTATTTTAGTTGCATTCATGATTATAAGAGAAGGGAAAATTGGGCTTTCAGGTTATACATACATGTTTATTTTTTAAACCATGCAAATTCCTTGCTTAAAGCATTTTGTCATTATGTCTAGTAGATGTTTTGAAACATTGTGAAGAAAATGAAGTAGGTTGTGGTCAAGTTAAGATGTATTTATAATAATACAGACTGGGTTTCGATGCTACCATACCTGCCAATAGCTTAAGGGTAATTTCTCAAACTCTCTTAAGACTCAGTTTCCTTATCTGTAAAGTGGGAATTAAACATAACTCCCTTGCAGTGTGTTGTTTTGATACAATGAATGACATGCACAGAATCCACGCCAACACCTGCGACCAGGGCTAGGGCTTATTAAGAATAGTCCCTGTAAGGATTCACAGAGTCTGTCAGCCTCCAATGCTTTTGTATATGAAAAGTATCACCTCAAGAATCTAGTTCCTTCTACACGACTTTATTAAGATTTAATTGTTTGTTCCCTTTAGAAGTTTATGTGCTTGAGCAAATCATAAAGATCTATGCAGAGATAAAATAAGTTCATTTTATAAATCAGTTTTACACCTTGAACTGAAATATCTCCTGAAAAGGGAGTCACCTAGATATGGGGGTGGATAATTTCTACAGTGATTTCAGTGCAATTTTGTATGCTGAGGGGTTTATGGAGAGGTGGGCTACCGCTGAGTCATACTGAGTGCCTGTGACATGCTTTCTCTGTAAGCTCCCTTATCCATCCAGCTGTATGCTAGGACCAGAGGGAAATACTGAAGAAGATGCCTTTCTCTAAGAGTTTTCTTTTTTTTAATTTTAATTTTGTTTTTGCACAAAAGAATGTAGACTTATAGACCAGAGGTGCTGGGGCTGGCGGTGATTAGAGGATTCACCAGAGACAGAGCCAGGAAGAGAACAGGCAGATTGAGTGAAATACACTGGTAAGGGGAGCAGAGGAAGAGACAGGAGAGGTCTGCTGCTCCATGTGGGCCCCCTCCCTGACTGGGGATCGATCTCACGCTGCAGTGGCTGCAGGAGCCCCACAGTGAGACACTCAATCCCTTGTGCCACCTCGGAGGCCCTGTCTCCATTTTAAAGCTCAGACTATGGAGGCTAAGCAGATACAGAGGCTGCCAAGATCACACAGCTATTAAACACTAGGTCTCAAATAGGACCCCAATCCTGCCTGACTCTACAATCCATTTTTTTTTTTTTTTTCCCCATTTCACCATCCTGTGTCAGCCCATCTGTGTGAGTCTAGCAGAGCTGGTTTGGGGAAGGTCTTCTAGCACCAACATGCTAGACAGCAGATTGGCAGCATCCACACTGCATGGGAACTTGTTAGAAATGCAAATTTCTTGGCCACACCACTAAAACTCTGGGGTAGAACCAGCCATCCAAGAATCTGTGAGTCACAAGTCCTCTAGGAATCCCAATGCCCACTGAATCCGAGAACCAGTGCCCTAGATTAATCCTACAGTTTTGAAAATATTCAAGAAGAAAATAAGACAGTGGATGTTTGAAAACTCTTCAGGATGAGTTTAATTGCAAAATAGTTAAGAAAGAAATGTGTGACAATGGCTATGAATTTTGACCCAGGAGTCACAAAACCACACCAATCAATCACACTGTAGATACAGTCGCTAACCAAGAATACGTGATATTAGCTAGAATGTGTGGGACAGAGCTGTAATACCACAAAGAGATCACCTCAAGAATGCAGCAAATGAAATTGCATATGGACTCATAAGAAAAAAATATACTGGGGAGCTTTGCACCGATCTCATACCAGGGGTCCTTCCTGCCTGTCCCCACTGGTTGTCGCTCCTACACTATTTGGGTGGCTGGTGACAGCAGTAAATTGACCACAACCTTCATCTTCATTGTACGTGTCACTTCCTGCGAAACTGACTTCCTTCTTTCACCTGGCAGACAGCTGCCAACCTATCAAGCTACGGGGGCATCATACCCTGAAAATATGGTACCCACCTCGTTCGCCTTCCTGCATTCTAAGCCTTGCCACTTGCCCTCCCTGTTACCAGACAGCTAAATGTTTACACTCTACTGGGGGAGGACCCAGTGGCATAGCCTGTGGACCTTGGAGGTAAAATGCTTAGATGCTTCAGCTCTGCTGACTCAGCAGAGCCTAAACTCACTGGGCGGTTTATTTAACTTCTTTTTAAAAATGTATTTATTTGTTCGTTAGTTTGTGCCAGAACCTCCTCACCTATAAAACTAACAATTGCGATGCACAGGAAATATGTATATGTTTGTGTAAGTCCAGTTACAATCTAGTGACTCATTATTGTCTCCCCAGGGCCTGGCACAGAGACCGTCAAATGGCCACACACATCTCACCAGACACAGTAAAACAAAGCACAGGTGTCCATCTCAACAGTGGCGCCCTTCTCAAAGGGATTACACTTTTTGTTTTGGGTCATGGGCTGCTTTGGCAGTCGGTAAACTCCGTATTCCTCCCTAGAATCATGTTTTCAAATACATGAGATGAAATGTGTTTAAGATTAATGACAAAATTCCCATTACGGGGCCTCCCTAGTGGCATAGGAGTTAAAGAGTCAGGCTACCAGGTTATCACCAATCATTGCAATGTAAGTTTGATTCCCCAGCCAGGGAACTGACCGACATGGTAGAGCAGACAGTCTCGCCACTGCTCCCCTCAGCAGTGTATTTCAGTAGATTCACCTGTTGTTTGCTCCCCACTCTGTCTCTGGTGAATCCTCTCACCCACTGCACCTCTGGCCTATACCCCAGTGCTTGTGTGCATAAATAAGTAAATCTTTAAAAAAGCCATTATATTGAAATACTAGCATTAAAATTTGGAAATATAAACTTATGAATAGTGATATTGTGTTGCTTAGTGAAAAACATCCAGTCACAGATCTACTTTACTTTCAAAGAAGTGATCGAATGAAAATGATATCATGAGCTATTTGAACAACAGGAATGCAATATGAAAATAACCAGGATTGCTCTGGTAAAGAAAATCAAAGGCACTGCTAAGACCTTTGGGATGTGTTGCTTTGATTCATTATTGAAGGAAATGCTAAATTTCCATTAGAGGTTAGTGAAAAGAAAGATGTAATATTTCCCTAGCTAAGTTTGCAGATCCTCGTAAGCCCAGTTTAATGTCTGTAGGTTTAAAGCCTTATTTGTTAAAAAACAACAGAGACTGCAGTGGTGATGAGGTGAAATCATTGGTTTTGTCTTCCTTATTCATGAACGTTCCAGGCAAAGCCAGCTCCTACCTGCATGATGGAGCAGGACTGTCCAGAGTGGTCACTTTAATTGAACAGGTCATGATGTTTCTGAAACAAAATGGCCTCCCCTAACCTTTCCTAATGCTTTCCTTCAAGCATGCTCCAATTTAGAAAACTCCGGCTTAATGGCTTAATTATTGCATTCAGAAAAACGTAAATATGATACTTGGGCTTTAGTTTGGGAGGAAATATGCCCCACTCACAATGTTGGCATCTAGTTGAAGTGTGAAGCAATTTGCATGAGAAAGCTCCTTTGGGCAGGAGCCAGCCAGCTCCATAATGCTCCCTTTTATCTGAGTAAATCCAGAGGAGCTGTTGCCCTCTAACATAGTCAACCTCTTCTAATTCTAAGTCTGCCATTTTAATAAAATAGTAAAATCAAGTAGGCTTCCACATTTGTAATTCCTATCTTTTAGATATCATTCCTTTGCATTATTTTTGTGTGGGAAAAAGACCCAGGGAAGGTGACAAGGGCATTCAATGATTAAACCAATTGAATGTCACTGGAAATCATCTGGACAATTCTAACTTTATGTTTTTCTTATTGATATCAGAATAGTGCATTTATTTGAACTAAAATGATAGCAAGACATGAATAAAGGAGAAGATTTTGAGGATACCCTGACTGACTGAGTGAACTTGAACAAGTGTGCTGCATTTGTCCGTAAAATGAGGACAGAGGGCCTCCCTGGTGGCACAGTGGATTGAGGTCCGCCCTGTCAAGCATCAGTGGCACAGTATCATGAGTTCGATCCCCAGCCAGGGAGGGGACCCACAAAGTACAGCAGACCTTTCCTGCCTCTCCCACTGCTCCCCTCAGCAATGTATTTTGGTAGATCTGCCTGTTCTGCTCCCCACTTTGTCTCTGGTGAATCCTCCCCCCATATATCTGGCTTACACCCCAGTTCTTCGACAACACACATGCACACACACACACAAATAAAATAAATAAAAATGAGGATAGTACACCATTCCTCCCCAAACTGATGGTGGCATAAATCAGCTATTTTACAGACTGCATAAACCATGCAAGTGATCATTCTTATTACTAGTATACCCACATCATTTCCTGAGTTTTACTTGTTGGTACAGAACCATGGCATGTAACGGTCAACATTTGGAAAGAGGAGTAAAATGAATTGAAAGGAAACAAATTGAGCTCATTGCAGAAAGTCAGTATCTTCTTAATAGACTGATAACCATAACCCCCCAAAAATGTGTTTCATCTAAAGAATATTTGAATAGCTAGCATTTAAAGATGTTTCCTTAAATGCTGGTCTAACAGTAGTGATGATCCAAGAATCGCCCTTGCCATGAAGGCTGGTTGGATACCCTCAGTCCTTCCCTAAACCACAGCAGATTGTCAAGTGTAAAGTTTTACAGACATGTTTCGTGGTTGAGGATTGGATTCATATGTTTGATGAAAAAAAGGAAAGCTACTTCAACTCTCCTGCTGGTTTTTTTTTTTTTTTCCTCCCAAACATCTGAAATATCAGACTGAATTGAGCCATTGTTTAAAGTATTATTAAGTCCGTTTTCTCAAAACCAAAAACTCTAAGATCCATGGAGCAGGGCAGAGAAAAATGCTACATGTTTGTAAAGTATATTTACAAACTAGATGGTCCGTGAAGTACTGGACTAAAAACAAAAACAAGTTCCAGGTTTCCTGAGTGATGAAAGCTAGAAATCCACTCTATGTACATTACACGCGGCAGTCAAGACCTCTCACTTCCACGTCGTTTTACTCCCCCCTGCTCTGTTCATTAACTTTTCATTCTGCACAATGCTTGGGACAATGAATTCTGCTCAGTAAGAACAGGTCAATAATTAGTTTTGCAGTGTTATTTGTCTTGTGTATTTTTGCCTTTTCTTATTCAAGAGTGGGGCATTGATGAATAAACAGTGACAAGCTGCATAAAACTCACAGATGTGAGAGATGTATGAGCAGAAACAAGAAATCTAAATGCCATTCCTATTGCTGTATAATTTCCAAAGTCCCCCTTTCCATGAAGTAGTATTACTAAAACTTAAAATGAAAGCATATAATGACCAAACCGTGTGACTTGCATCCTAGAAATTATAGCTTGGGAGTGGTGTTGATGTAATAGAGATGTCGGAGGCTGTGATTTACAATTATTTTTAAGTGACAAAACCCCCCACGCTTTCAAAGGGAGTTCTCGATCCCCTTCTAAAATGGACATATTTTTCAAGGAAATGAGGGTTCATCTCAAAGGAACAGCTTGAGGCCTGCATTGAAAATAATTAGGTTGCGTCCCCTGAAAATGTGCTTCACCTGATTTGTCACAGCTCATCGTGGGGGCCAAGTCACATGGCCCAAGCTGAATGCGGCCTTTGCTGAGCCAGGTGGACCTTATTTTTACAGCCTCACATCCAGTTCGATGTCTGTCATCACAGGGACTTAATGTCAGGAACTGACAGGTTTCAAATATTGATGGGCAAATGCTCATGGATTCAGAAACCTGGAACATGCCCAAAATAGCTGAATCTCATGAGCCTGTAAAATCAACCAGAAAAACAGACTATTTTGTGAAATGTCCACAGTCTCCTACTTTTATGTGGGATTAAAAAAAATTACCACAGGAGAAAACTGCCCCTTTGATATTTTAACACAAGGATGTTTTGAAGTTTCTGTATCTGGCTTTAAAACCTTGTTCAGAATAGGTACGACACCTTTGCCTCTGCCAGAGAGTTAGAAGAAACATCTTCAGTTGTATATGGCATTTAAAAATGTACTTGAATGTATATTTTATTCATTTCATTTTCTTTAGTGCTTTCTCTCAATTATTTTTCTACGTTCGTGAGGTTGAAGAGGGAGCATGAAATTCTCTATACTTCAGAGTGTCATAGCCTCTTAAATGAGCCTCCTGCCTACGCAATCTTGGTTCCCTCTGTGGCAAGTCCACTGCCTAGAATCAGTGTGTCTCAGAGAAATCTGTGTTGCTTTTTCATCTTGTTTCCAACTGCAGTTTGTCTTCTCCTGTTAACTGAGAAGAAAGCACAACAGTGCTGGTGTATGTGTGAATGGAGGGTGTAGCTTCTCATACCTCTTACTTCACGTAAATATGTGATTTGATTTTCTTAATTATTCCATGCTAACAAGTTGGCCATTTTTTATGCCTTGTCATGGAGAATAATTGAGTTATAAGAAAATAAATAATCCATGTTGTCTTTTTAAAGTTCTACTATGTGTGTGTGGTATGGGTGTGGTGGTGTGGTGAGGTGTGTATGTGTATGTGGTGTTTGTGTAGATAGTGCATGTATGTGAGGGGTGTGTGCATGTGGAAGGTGTGTATATGTGGATGGTGTAGATGTAGATGGTGAGTGTGGATGATGTATGTTTTGGTGGCCTATATGTAGTGTGTTTGTGTGTGGTGTATGTGTGTGGATGATGTGTGTGTGGTGTTTTATGTGAGTATGTATGTGTGGTGTATGTGGTATTTTGTTCATAGGGTGTGTGTGTGGATAGTATATGTGTGGATGGTGGATGTGTGGACAGTATATGTGTATAGATGGTACGTGTGTGGATGGCATGTGTGTCGGGGTGTGTGTAGAAGACACATATAAATCTACGATCTGTATACTTGAAATTCCAACGCCGAAGGAAAGAGCAGATTTCAGGATTTGAATAATTTCACTTAGTCAATAAAGGGATAAACCTTTCTGCAACAGCCATTTTTCCTTGACACGACTTTGGATTAGGAATTCAGTCCATCTCAGAGAAGCACTTATGCAAATGCTGGTGGCACTGGCGTGGCTGATCACATTAGAGCTGCGGTTGTGAGATTACCTGTGCGGCTGGATGAAAAGATTGGTGTGTTTTCATGCTGAGATGAAATGATGCCACGTATTGTGTCATGTCATCAGCAAATGTCATTTTAATAGGACTACAAATCATTGTGACATCAACAACCTCAAACAAATCTTCTGGATATTTAAATATGCTGATTCCTCCCTTGAGGCTGTTTAAAAAAAGTAAAATGAAAATTCAGTTCTATAGTAGCAACACGGAGATAGTAGAACTTTCCATATATTTTAAGCACTAAGCTAACCTAGATAGCCGGAGGACAAGTGATGTTGGGATGTTTATGAGACGTGGATGATTAATTCCCCAACAACTTACAATCAACTCTCAACCTGTGTGCTAGAGGCAGAGAGAACCATGGTACAGCCTGTTTTCATTTAAATGGCAGCATAATGGGATTTTTTTTTTTTTTCCAGATAGACTACAGCCTCCCTGTCCCTGGAATCAGAATGAAAGAAACAGCTGTAGGCGGTAAAGTCTAGGCCAGTAAGAGTCATCACACACCTTAGACTTCTGAGCTGCATTGGTGGTCAGCTCTGGTATTTCCTCTTCTTACAATTACCCAAGAATGCCTGTAATGCTACGCATAGCTTCTTGATCACAATTACCCCATGATCCTTCTAGAAGAAATAATTAAACAATCCAGACTCCAAATTGTGTTAACATAATCTGAATCAAGCAACAAAAATCAGATGCACAACCAAGATTGTTCTAGAATGCTATGAGAACTACAAAAGAGCTGTGGCATTGTTTTTTAAAGGTTGACCCCTCTTTGTTATGCATAAAAAGTACAGTCAGAATAGTATGTTTAAAACATGGCAGTTGTATTTTAGATGTACTTTTATCACTTCAAATTATTGGAAACTTAAAAGAGAAAGAGGAAGTAATAGAGTAAAGAAATCAATTGAATGTGCCCTTTAAAAAAGTAAACTTAGACCAACCTGGAAAATACTTTTGGGCAAAGGAATACCATTTCATTCCCTTTAAAAAAAAAAAAAAAAGATTTATTTATGCACACAGGAACTGGGGGATAGGCCAGAGGTGTGGGGGTGAGAGGACTCACCAGAGACAGAGTGGGGAACAGAACAGGCAGATCAACTGCAATACGCTGCTGAGAGGAGCAGCAAGCAAGGCTGCACCATGTAGCTTAGCTCCAGGGCGGATGGAACTTGTGCTATAGCTGCTTTATAGTGCATTGCTTAACCCCTTGAGCCACCAGGGAGGCACCACCATCGTCTTTTTAAAAGCACAGAAGAGATAAGTAAGAAGATGCACATGCTATGAGAGAAAAACAAAAACTTTTGGTGAAACCAGGAAAAGGGAACTGTGTTCTGGGCTAGTAGCTGAACTGCCCAGGCTGGACATGCAGGTGATATGCTGCTTACGGGGTCCACAGACGTCATCCTCTGCAGAGGATCCCCAGTCTCTCTCACTTGGAGATATTCAGAGCACAGAAGTATTTATAATGCGTGTGTTCTGTGCAGATGACAGTCTACGGTCACACTTTAAGCTGCTCTGAGTGCAGACTTATTTCAGTATATTTTACATTTAATAAGACAATACCATGCAAAATGGCAAAAAATTACTTAAAGCGTAATTTTACTGGGGTTTAAAGAGGAATGAAAATAGCTTATTTTTTCTGTTATCCTGGGTCTCTGCAGTCTATGCTGAGAACTCACCCTTGGTGTTTGACCTCATTAAAATAAAATATTTCTCTAAAACAATTACAAGTAAGGGATACATTACATTACCCTAAATTTATTTTTCCTTGAGGAAACATCAAAGCTCTCCCTTCTACCTATTGCTTATTTTAAAATATACCCCCCAGTCTTTATAGGAAAATCCTTTTTGACTTAACTCTTATCTTCTGTTTCAAAAGATGACCAGTTACTTTTTCCCTTTGATAAAAATTGATCTCATATTGTACTGTGGAAATAATAGGCCATATATATAATTCCTAATATTTTATTCTTGAATATATATTTTCTTGAAATTATATGTATGTATGTGTGCATATAAAATGTCTATCATATATCTCTGTTAGGAAATTAAGGCCACAAAGTATATAACTTAAGGGTTTAATTCCCTAACAGAAATGCAGTTCTACTCTACCAATACAACCAAGAACAAAACAATTGTTTAAATCCTAACTTCAAAAAATGTCTTTTATTTCATTGTTACCTGTTGTAAGATGAGTTCTAGATCACGTGAGAGTACACGATCAACTTTACTTAGCAGACATGGGTGGGCTGTGCTCCCTCAAGATTTCCTTAGCATTCTCCACACTAAGTAAGGAAGGCAAGGTGTCTAGATGACTCGTGGCTAAAGACAAATAAGAAAGAACTTGCCCATGAGGCTGATAGCGCAACTCAGACCTTGGGATTTGCAAGACTGCAAAAGACTTTTTTTAACAGTATGGGCCTATATAATCTTGCCAACTTTTTATTTTAGAGGTGGAGATAGTGCTTGATATCAAAAATTGCCATCCATTAACATTCTCATTTATGAAATGATTCAGAACAAGGACAAATGATCAGAATGATCTAAATTTCTTTTTAAATCATGTTGCTAAAAACCAGTGATGCCTTCATTGTGAAATTGCTTCTGTCTGTTTGCCACCTTTTAGGAACCAATGGGTGAGGGCATGCAGACTGTGCATTTGTCATGTCTCACTAATTCTTTAGAGTAATTCTACCTGCCAGTCCCCAGCAAGGTGCTAACAAAGCTCGAGAAGCCAGATACCACCCTTTCCAGTCGTGGGCCAACAAACAGCACCACGGTGCCACCTTTTATCTCATGACCTTGGACTAATTAAAAAAAAAATTCCAAGTGGGTACAATGAGGATAAGATTGTCTCCATTGCTGATCTGAGAAGCTAATGACATTCAGCTGTGGAGTTATGTTCACTAAAGGTCAAGAACTATAGCATTGTCCAAACCAGGGTTTCTCCAGGAAGAAGAGATAGAGAAATGGCAGATTCTTCTAAAGACATTTTGAGTCTCCTATGCTCTCAGGGAAAAAAAGGGAGCTGCAGAAAAATTGGTTCTGGTACTGGTGGGGAGAGACATTTCACAGTGGATGATATCAGCTAAGGTGTCCGCATATCTACTAAGAGTGGATGATGATGGGGCCTCCCTGGTGGCGCAAAGGGTTAAGCATCACACTATGAAGCTATCCGCAGCCACTGCAGTGTAAGTTCAATCCCCAGCCAGGGAGCTGATCCACATGGCGCAGCAGACTTCTCTGATTTTGTTCACTGCTCCCCTCAACAGTGTATTTCAGTAGATCTACCTATTCTGTTCCCCTCTCTGTCTTTGGTGACTCCTCTCACCACCAGGACCTCTGGTCTGCACCTCAGCTCTAATATGCATAAATAAATAAATATTTTTTAAAAAGAGTGGATAATGAGTAATTGTGGCATTTTGGGTGTAGAAGTGCACACAACAACCTCACAGAACTAAAATTCACAATGTGGCATAGAGAAATAGCCGAAAGAATTGAGACAGAGTCTGAAGAGTGTCATCATTAAGCTCTGGAATGACATGTTTGTTAAGGATTGTACAGCTTGGAAAAATCTAATAAAATATCTGACAAATGCAATAGATCCCCACTGACAGCATGGCCTGAAGGGCTGTGCTCATGAAGTTAAGATGTCAATGTCCTCAACTTCTATCTTCCATGAGCCTCTAAGGATTGGCTGAGAAGTGGAGCAAAGGACCTGTCAAATTTAAATGTTAAATACACATGGAACAATGTTCGCAGGGAAAAATCTTTATTCACATCCCACAGAGCCCACGACCAAGAAACACATCCTCTCCACAGATGGGCCAGGGCCTGAGGCTAGTTGTTGTCACCCACAGACAAAGCACAGTCTTACAGAAACTTTAATTCCCACTGAACTGAGATTGAAATGTTTTCCCATGGTGGGGGAGGTTCACCCTGCAATCTCTCTCCTGGGTGTCCTTTCCCTCTCCACTGAGAGAGTATCCACAACTTCAGCCCCATGACACTCTCAATAGAACTACTTATATTTGGAGAAATAGGCCAATCAAATCTTACTCTTAGAGTCTTCATTTTTACTAAAGTGTTAGGTTCTTCATCAGTTCATTTGTTTTTATACAGGTTTGCACTAAAAAACCTAGGTATCAAGGTAAAAAGGAAGACTCCTTGGAGCACCATCAGCAATATGCACCTCACTTAGAAAACAGACTAGATTCCTACACCAGTCTATATTCCTTTAGTACCTTACTCCCTTCTCAAAAAATTTCCACAATTGATACAATGAAAGAATTTAATCCAACCTAAACCTTAGCTTAACAACAGAGATTCACCCTAACCTGCCACTATTTCTTGCACGAATCTCAAGTCCCTTCTCCTCTGGACAGCCTAGCATTTCTGAAGACACCACGTCCCACTACCCCCCACCCCAACCTTTGTTACTTAGATGCTACCAGTTTCTCTATCTGAACTGTTCTCTGTACTACCTCTCTCTGAGACTTGAAACATGAATACTCTTTGTTGTCCAGTATAGACCAGACTGAGAAGGGATTGGCTCAGGGTGTCAATTACCCATTTTGTGTTTTCTGGTAAATACTTCACAAGTGTAAAGTGTTTTCCAAAAAGCTATTAAAATCATTAGTGATCATTATTTATAATATGCTGCAGTGATATTTTAGAACATTATCTACATCTGTGATTTCTTAGACAGTTAAGATTTTTTCTTGTTTTTTTTTTTTTAACTATGTTTCTAAACATTAGGTTTGGGGAAAAGTTAAAAGAAAAGTGGAATGTGACAGAGTAAACTCTCCTGCTCACCTATGATTACATAGTTATTTTTCAACTACCCCCAAAAATACTGGAGAACAATAATAGACAAAAAAAATGACTTCCCAGATCTTTTGGATACCTTCTTTGAAGAATGGGGTAAGAGACTCAGGATTAACATGAAGACACGTTGAGGATAATAAAAATCAAGAAGCCAGGGCAGAATATGGAAATATGATCATCTTGAAGGAGCAGGATGGTTGTGTGGTGCTCTTAAATCTTAAAACTCATGCCCCATCTCATGAACTAATGAGTGTCTGTCATGAATAATGATTCAGGCTTATCAGTGAGGCAGACTGGAACTCTGATTTGATGGGTAGCCAATGGATGAAAAAAAGGCATTTCTAAACAATTAGAAATGGAGAAAGAAGATACCATTGAATCCTTTCATTCATTGGTTAGTTTCTGAAGATACAATGAGGGCTAAAATAGGCACAGTTCCTGTTGACATGGTCTAGATGTTGATGTACTGCTGCTGATCCAGGAGGCATTTGAACACTTGCAAAAAGAAGACTGTAGTTAATTCCAGACCTACACCCCTAGAAAACACTCCTCCCAACTAAAGAAGTGAATTTGGTTGTGCTGTGTGCTTATTACTACAAGATAATATTGTCTATTAATTAATCTCTCCACTCTAATCTCTTGCTGCATTCCTTTCATCTCATTTATCTATGAAACATATACCCATCCAGGTGAACTGTATAGGGTGCTTAGAAAAGAAATGAGAGAGAACAGGTTATGTGAAAATAAAAACTTACTCCTGAATGGCAACATATTCTCTGAATGTGCATCTTTAAAATATATTGGTTTGTGTTTGTTTGGTTTTTTTTTTTTTTTTTTTACTCTTTCCAGGAAAGAAAAGAAATTCTAAAAATTTTTGATAGTCTTAATGGACTTCTTTTAAACTAAGGAGGATTAATCAATATGCAAACATAGCTATTGCACATATGTATATTCAAAGCTTGTACATACTTTTGATATGTATACACACACCAACCCATGTGTATATGTTCACTCGTACACAGTATGCATAGCCATTATACTATCTTCAATGAGAAAAACTAAATATACTAATCTTAAGTCATTTTCTTTTCAAGCAAGTCATTTTGATTCATTAACTTTAATGAGCACTGTTCCACAAATATTTCAAAGCAAGATAATATTTAATGTCAGCACGCATTGTAGGAAATGGGTACTCTCAGATACTGCTAGTTGAAATAAAACTGGTAAAACTTTCTGGAGAACAATTTGGAAGCAAGATAAATCAAAAAAGTTTAAAATCAGTATGTTATCTGATCCCTTAATTTCCCTGCTATATATTCATCAAGTGGAGTATCAACATGCAAAGATATATTTAAAAGGATATTCATTATAATGTGATCTATAGAAACTAAAGCTAGACCCCATCTAGCTATGATAAAGCTAGCTAATCATAGAATGCATTTAATTCTATACTGTCATTCAACATGAAAGCATAAGTTTATATTTATTGACATGGAAAGATGTTCATGATACATTGTTAAGTGAAAAGGGGATTCTAAACAAGGTAATAATAATAGATCATATTAGCATAGTGCTGACTATAAGGAAAACACGAGCACGTTGTATAAACAGTGGCTTCCTTTAACCTCATTGATTATCCTCATTTATAAAGCAGGAAACGTAGTCTTAGTCTAGAGACTTGAATGATTTCCCAAAGATAAAACAGCTACTAAGTGACACATTTGAACTTCACATTTAAACAGCCTGGCTTGAATGCTTCTTGATTTTCCAACATAATATTTATCTTTGTATAGGTACATGTGAAATTTTGCATATCTATTTATCTTTTTTGGATACATGCAGAAAATAAAAATATAGAATGGCATCTATCATGATTATCCTTAGGTAACTAGAATTTTATTTTAATTTTTGTTTAACAATATTTGCTTTGGTAAGCAATGTATTCTGTGTATGCCTCTTTTTTTTTTAAGATTTATTTATGCATACAAGAGCTGGGGTACAGGCCAGAGTCCAGGGAGGTGAGAGGATTCACCAGAGACAGAATGGGGAGCAGAACAAGCAGATCTACGGAAACACACTGCTGAGGGGAGCAGCAGGTGAGGCAGGAGAGTTCTACTGTGCCATGTGGGTCCCCTCCCTGGCCGGCAGCAAGGATCGAAGTTGTGCTGCAGTGGCTGCAGTTTGCTGCATAGTGCATTGCTTAACCCACTGCGCCACCAGGGAGGCCCATATATTCTGTGTATACCTCTTTAAGAGGGGGAGAACAGGTTGAGGACCACAAATAGATTCTGTCCAGCTGTAGCCTGGGTGAACACCATTGGAGAGTAGTGCTGTCTTAGCAAGTCAAACACTCCCAAGGGCCACAGTATGGAAAATCTGCATGATAATTGAAAATAAAATAAACTTAATGTTCTCAATTTTTTTGAAAGTGGAATACTGAATTTCTCTTTTTGGTCATTGAGTTATTTCTTCCTTATACATGCTAAATGAAGCCACCATGGCCTGAAGGAGCTATCGTGGACCTCGAAGGGCCTGCCCCTGTATAACCAGGGTTCAGATCAGTTTTTGAAGCCACTGGTCCTGGCCTTTGTGCCAGGTAGGACTGAAAGTAAAGATACTTACTTGTAAATTTACTTACAAGAAATTGTGCATATGTTGTCAGCGTTTAGATTTGTAAAATTTGAAGTTAAACTATTTTACACTTAGCCAATATGATATGTCTGTGATCATTTTTTATCCAGTACATTTGATTGTATGGTGAAGAATAGAGCTGGTCAGTGAGTGGTGAACTTCATGTAGCACATACAGACATCGATGGATAAGGATGCACACCTGAAACTCACAAAATGTTATCATTGCATGTTACATTAATAAAAATTTAAAAAATAAAAGGGATGCTGAAGACAACTGAAAAAAAAATTATTCTTGAGTTCACCTGCTCTGGATGGAATGTAACCATACTTCCTTTATAGATCAGAAAGGAACTTTTTCACTTCTCCTGGCTGAAGACACCAAGAGCAACTTCCACTCATACATTTTTTTTGCCTTTCTGGTTATTGCCAATAAGACAAACTTGAAATTCTCTAACAAGGTGAAGCAAGTGACTGCCTATAATGGACTTCATCCCTTCCTTCCTCCTTTCCTCTCTCTTTCCTTCCCTCTTTCCGTCTCTCCCTTCACTTTCCTTCCTATTTTCTTGATTTTAATAACTATGCACCAGTGTTTATGCTCTGTCGTGAGAACTGTCTTCCAAGTAGATTATACCATCTGAGCATAGCTGCCTTGGAGTAAGTCTGTAACCTTACACATGCAAAGCTTCAGATGCAAAGCTCTGAAAACTCTAGCCCCCTCCACATGCTGCTCTTGTCTGGGCTCTGCGATTGCTTCATTATTTTTCCCCTGAGGATTGCATGGATTTGGTTCAAGCACCATTGAACGTGATGCTGTATTAATTGCCCTGGAGGGTAGCGAGGCCTTTGAACTGTGGCTGTGAGGGATATTTTGCTGTAAGACATGTGTCAGCACTTGGCTGGTTAACTCTGGGGCTGGGTTGTGCAGCATGCTGGGGCCAAGGATCTGGAAAACTACTTTGCATCCTAATCTTACATCTGTTTTCCATCATATGGTGAGATTGACTGGCCATTCTAACGGGGAAGCCCCATTCTGGAATAGCCAGACTCTAAGTACAAATATTGTACTGTCAAAGAATATTAAGAATTTTCCATCATTTTTCCAAGTTTTCCTAAACAGCTGGCACATAGAGGTGAATGGGTGATGCAATGAATTAATTGTGACCTTTCACCCCAAGAGGAGTAGTCTGTGTGTTAAGTTATGTGTCCACATCATGATACTAGAATTAAACTGAAGACCATTCCTCTGTTTTCAACAAAAATAAAACCTCATTTTCATCAACCTAATACTGAACCCATGGTAGGCGCCATGTGCCATGTAGGGCTTATCCACACTCAGACCCCATGCAGTTACCCCTCAAATGCAATCAAAGCTTCCCTAGAACACAGCCTAATTGGTTCTCTTGGAATAGTCTATTTGTTCTCCCACCCTTCCTGAGCAGTGACTGCCATTCCCATCACTGCAGAAAGGGACGACTAAGGAAGGTTACAGCTACAAAGTCAATCTATGGTGCAGGTTCCAGGTGGTCTTTGCAGAGCTGGTCATCTATTCCCAGACTTCAAGAGAATATCAGCTTTGTTTCTTCGGGATGCTTCAACTTCAAACATCTCACTTCTGGATGCTACAGGCTCCCAAACAATATGGGCCATCCTTGGTTCCCTCGTGACTCAGATTTACGTGCATCCGAGACACACTTTACAAACGCACAGTACACAGGTGTCCATATAAAGGAATTTGTTCTCAAAGTTCTGTGATTTAAAAAAAAAAAAGCCAGTGGCCTCCCTGGTGGCACAAGGGACTGAGCGCCACACTATGAAGCATCTGCAGCCACTGCAGCATGACATGACTTCGATCCCTGGCCAGGGACCTGACCCACATGGTGCAGCAGACCTCTCCTGTCTCTCCCGCTGCTCCTCTCAGCAGTGTATTTCAGTCAATCCTCCTGTTCTGCTCCCCGCTCTGTCTCTGGTGGATCCTCTCACCACCAGTGCCTCTGGCCTGTTCCCCAGCTCTTGTATGATAAAATCTTTTAAAAAAAAATTTTTTTTAAAGCCAAAATAGTCAGTGAGGGTCCTCCCACATGCCTCTTTAGAGCTTGATCCCATAGTAGGTCCACCCCTTCCTGTCTTTCTGGAGAAAGGGGGAAGGAGGTCGGTGCTGTGTCTGCAGGGAATACGCTGCACAGTATCCACAGCGGAACCCACACTGACTTGTGTGTGACAAAGTCTTGTTTGCAAACCTCGAGTAGTGCATTGGGCTCTTCCTCTTTTAACTTTGATGTTGTATTTTTAATTTATTGTTTAACAGATTGAGTTGTGGTAATGCTGCCATACTCAAGGCTGGCGTGGAGCTGGCAGAAGGTGCAGGAAGGCTGTGTGGCTTCCCTGTGTTTATTTATTTTGAATTCCAGGTTTGATTTAGCAAACTAGTTGCAATCTGGGGTCTTGCTCAGAAAGACTACATGTGATCAGCCCCAACTGGGACAGAGAGTAGCAGGAGCAGTTTTCTGGTATTTTCTAGTTTTCTGAGGCATGAAGTAGTTAATCGCCTAGTCCTTGGAGACTGGGGTCTGAGGTAATTGTCTTATTTTTCCTATCTTCTCTGAGGTCCTTTTGCTTTTAGGGCAAAGGTTTCATTTGTTTGCTGTCAGTAGTTATTTACTATGCCCATCCAGATACATGCCTTTTTATTTTATTTTTATAACATTTTTTTTTCCTTAAGTGTCCTTGTTTATTTTTTCAGAATGTAGGAATTTCTCCCTTCAGAGGCAGTCACCATAGTTTTCCCACCATCTGCTTTTTAAAAACTCATCCAGGCATTGACTCACACATTCTTTATTGCCTCCTTTCTGTGCGTGTCTGTCAGAGGAGCTTTTCTCATAGATATGATTGTATCACAATGATTGTATCAAGAAACCATAATCTAGTTACAATATGAATGAGTCTAATTTGTAAAACGAGTCTTAAGATGTTGGGGGAAAAAATGAGAGCAAATTCAAGTGAAAGTATTTTGTAGTTCTAAAGCACTGATAGTAAGAGCTCTTTCCAAAGTAGAAAGAATTATCAAAAGAAGAACTGGGAAGCTGACAAGGTGTCAGCTTCACAATAATGATTTGCACTCACGGGGTAGCAGTCAATTTCAGTCTGCGTTTCAGGGTCTTGCTTTGTAAGCAACACAGTCTTAATGGTAAAATAAGCATAGATTTGATTTCTGCATCTAACATTTCTGTGCAAGTCTCTTAACCTCTCCGAACCTAAGTCTCTTTGTCTGTATATGACAGCAAATATGACATCCTGAGTATAATTTTGAGCATGAGCTGACATGATGTTTGTGAAAGGCCCACCATAAATAAATGGTTGATTCTTAGTATGTGGTGTCTATCATTTTCTTCTCTAGAAGAGAAACGCTATTGTTTGAGAGGTCTGCGAACTGAGAGAAGCAACAGACCAACAGACAGGTTCTGGAGCAAAGCTGCTTTCTGTGGTCTGGGACCTCCTCTCATCATTTATTCCCATTAACAAAGTATGACTCAATATTTGGACAGTTCTCTACTTCATGTCACACTCTTCATACATTGCTCTACAGATCATTTCATCCAATTCTCATAACAACTTCAGCAGAAGAAAACAAAAGAAGTTAGTGCGTTTCCAAAGAAAATGGCAATTTTAAATGCAAGGGCCCTTTCATTTATACCATAAGTGGTTCTGAGATGGACCCAAATCAACCACTAGTTCCCCTGTCCTCATCCTAGCAAAAGAAGGCACATCTCTGGTCAGCACTGAAGTTGATGTTACTAACCATAAGTGCCGCAGTAGTAGTAACTCCAATGAAGGTGCTTATACGGCTTTTAAAAACTTTTGTGAAACATTTAGTGCCATGAACGCATCATAGTTCAATAAAAATTGTGTTAAAGAAAATAGGAAATGTTTTGTGCATAAAGGAATGAAACTGTTCATTTTAGAGCGTAGGATACACTGACAGATATAGTCATTCTTTCTTCAGAAAGACATATGCCACAAGGTCTTAAAGGAGAAGAGGGAAAATGTCTACAATCACACTGGGGACCAGATGTTCTTTATGGTAAGGTAGCTCTTTCAAAAACTTTGAATTTCAAGTAGGTGATAATTGTAGAAATTGCTACCTTAACCCGAAATATGACTTGTTAAACTGTTAAGAATGACTGACTGTTTCTAATCTTTGATATCCTATTTCAATACCCAGCCTCCTTTTCACTGTCACTGACCTACCCCAGAATACTCTAGAACCCACCTATCTGGGAACATTTTTGCCACATCCTTTGTTCAAACTTCCCAGCCAACAAAGACTAATAGAACATGTTCATTCCAAACCTGCTTCAACTATGGTTGCCAACACAGAACACACAGAGGTGCTGATCCAGCCAAACAATTCTTGTGAAAATTATTGGGTGCTTTCCTATGCACTTTACCACATCATTCTCAGAAAAAGAATACCCCCATTTTCTGGCCACTCAAATCTCATTCAACCACCAAATTCTGGGTCAAATCTCACCTCTCTTTAGAAATTATCATGAGAAATCAAAAGGGTTTTTAAATCTACCACTTACTATCTGTGTAACCTTGGGCAAATCATTTCCCACAATAACTAAAAATTTTTTCATCTGTAAAATGGAAAATATTTAACATAATTTATCTAAGAATTATCTAAAATAGATGTAAAACAGATGCTAATACTTAAATAAATGGTATTTTAAGCATTGTAACATAAGGAAGAATTAATCTAGCTATTCACATTTTATATAACATTTATTTTTAGTGTCTCTTGTTTCATACCACAGTGTTTTAAAAATATGTTTACAAAATTCTTTGTATCAAATTCTCTTTCTTGAATCTAATGATTACGGGTTGTATATAGACCTGCTTCAGTGACCAGTTTCTAGAAAGAGAATGGAGTAACTATGTCGTACTTTGATCTCCAAAACAAGGTCATAAAGGATTGTGGAACTTCTTTGAACTCTACTCTCTCTCTCCCAAGATGATTGCCCTTGAAAGGTAGTCTCCATGCAGAGACGATGCCCAGGCAACCTAGGAAAGCTCACAAGGAAGGGAGCACAAGGCTTCCTACCGTTAGTCCCTGCTGCGTCCCTAGCTAACATCTGAAAAACAACTTGCCCCTAAGCAGGTGGACATCTTAGAAGAAGCCTGCAGTCCACACCAGAGCTGTTCTCCCGATGCTGAGAGCAGAAGAAATCAATTCTCTCTGCTGAACTCTGCTCAGCTTTCAAATTTCTGAGTAAAATAAATGATTCTTGTTGTTTAAAGCTACTAAATATCGAGGGAAAGCGTGGTCTCCAACCCAGTAGATGACATTAAATTCATTGTCATGTGCCAAAAATCACCATATTATATGCAGATGTGGAAATCACTTTGGAGAATTTAAACATCTGCATATAACAACACTCAGAATTTAATGAGTACTTTGTCATTATTAACTTAATTGACTTAGACATACTCATGTATCCAAGGGAACTGCTTTTCACTGTATTTGTTTGTTTGGTTTGAATGGATATTTATGACTAGAAAAATAGGCATTGCTGCAAAAATGTTATTCTGCAATTTTCTACTTTGATATTATTTTGAAGAGAAGAGGATCAAAACCACTTTAAAGAAACTTACTTAAGCTGAAAGTTACATTTTGCAAGGTAGAAATTGTTTGTCACCTGAAATATTTGGAACAAAAAGTATATAACATTGGTGGTTTATACAAGTAGAAATGACATTTTCCCATGAAAGAAATTATCCTATTTATGTATTTGTATCCATTTTCCCCACTGGTGATATGACAGATTGGTATCCACAGCTTTTCAAATAAAGAACAAATAGAATATTCTGAGTGGATTCGTTCTGATATCTGGAACTTGAGTGCAGTCCACTGGGTTTGGTACCTTGGAGTCTCAGAAACACCTCACTTTTCAGTACAGAAGGGGGTGGGAGGAAGTGGGAGCTATTCAACTTTTACAAATTCCTTAATTGTTTCCTTAACCTTCAAAAAGAGTGATATATGTAAAAACAAAGTTTCTATTTCTTGTTTAGAGTAATAATGAATACAGGGATTAATGAGTAAAGTATACAAACATAAATATATTGTGGCTAAGTCATTTTCAAAGGGCAGTTGGTGAGAGGAATATAGGCCCTAGATCAGAATGCAATTGTTGAATGGGGAAAATGCTCAGACTCTACAACAAAAGGACCAAGAGAACATGCTGGAGAAAGGAAACACTCTTCAAAAATGGTGCTGGGAAAACTAGACAGCCACATGCAAAAGAATGAAAGTAGATCACCATCCTACATCTTATACAAAAGCTAACTCAAATGGATTAAAGACATGGATATAAGATCAGAAAATATAAAATGCTGTGAAGGCAAAATTAGGCAAAACACTCCAAGATACTGGCTTCAGAGATGTCTTTGGGGATTTGTCTCCAGTGGCAAGAGAAACAGAAATGAATACAAATAAATGGGACTACATCAAACTAGAAAGCTTCTGCACAGCAAAAGAAACTATCAGCAAAACATAATACCCTAATGAATAGGAGAAAATATTTATGCATCATACATCTGACCTAGGACTGATATCCAAAAGCTTCAAAAAATCCACACAACCCAACAACAACAAAAACAAATAACCTAATCAAAAATGGGGCAGAGATGCTAAATAAATATTTCTCCAAAGAAGACATAGAGATGATCAACAGGCACAGGAGAAAATGCTCATCATCACTTATCATCAGGGAAAGGCAAATCAAACTAGGCAAGGAAGTATCTCACACCTGTAAAAAATGGTCCATATCAAAAGATCAGAAACAAATGCTGGTGAGGATGTGGACCAAAAAGAACTCCTATACATTGTTGATTGGAATGTATATTGGTTCAATCCCTATAGAAAACATTAGGAAGATTTCTTAAAATATTAAAAATAGGTCTACCATATGAATCCACTCCTAGGTATCAACACCAAGAATGCAAAAACACCAATTTGAAGGAGTATCTATAATCCTGTGTTCATTGTGGCACTGTTTCAAGCCAAGTGTTGGAAACTAAGTGACCAAGGACCAATGAGTGGCTCAAGAAGATAACAGTACACTACTTAGCTATAACAAAGTTGATTTCTTTCCATTTGTAACAGTGTGGATGGAACTGGAGGGAATAATATTAAGCAAAATAAATCAGAAGGAAAAAGACAAGTGCTAAGTGGTTTCACTTACATGTGCAATACAAAGAAAAACATCAGATGAAACCAAACCAATAACAAACCTAGAAAACTGACTGTGGAATAGAAGCTTTAAGAGTTGGGGGGTGAGGGGGAGAGGGAAACAGTGGATGGTGCATAATGGACTACAGTGGAGGACGATAGACACATTGGTGGTGGGTGTAATGTGGGGACACGCATTGAGGGAGTGTGTTTCTATACCTCTGATTCTCATAAAATATTGTAAACCAGTAGTACCTTAATACATTTTTTTAAAAGAAAACAAATTTCATTATTGCTAGAAATAAAATTCCAATGGCTCATATGCCTTAAAATAGAATTTCCAACATAGCAGATAATGCTAATTTACTTCTTGATTAATAATTAATAGTCAACCAATGTTCTGTCTTAATACACCAAAATAAAATAAGAATTTCTGAGAACAAAGTTCATCAGACAAGTCTGAGAAGAAAAAGATGCAGTTTTCACATCTCCCAAAACACACATATTAAGTCATTTTCTGTATAGTGTGCTAATCAAGATCGTTGATTTGATTAATTCAGGCAAACATAGACTTTGAACTTGAATTACCTTAGTGAATATACTTAGCTATATATTTTACTTGAGCAAGATAAAACTGATCCAGATCATCAATATTTTTGTTGAAATGTAGGGTCAAGTTGACATGCATTACATCTAGGCTACTTGTTTGTAAAGACTGTAGGTTTTATTATTGGGCGTCATCTATCAAATTCTACTCGCAGGTGTACACTGTGATGACTTTCAAGCCTTGATCTGATGTTTGAGAGTGAGTCCTGAAATAACCTATGCTTGTAGTGGAAGTGGTAGTGGAAGAAGAAAATAGTGGAAAGTATAGAAGTGATCATAACCTAAGAGTACTTGGTAATAAGAACATTTTTTTAAATGGAGCTCAGGAAAGGTACCATCTTTCCTAGTTTGGAAGCTTTATATCATAAATCAGATAGCCCAGGTACTGAGAGAGACTAGGCTACAAATATTGCTTTGGAATATAAGCTGTTTACCTGCCCTCTCTCTTTCCTCAACTGTACAGTGAAAATATTAGACCAGGGTAGATCAAAGTCCCTTCTCTGCAAGAAAATACCTATGGTGCCATCATCACAAGGAAGGTAATAATATATTTATCAACTACAAAAGATTTCTTGTTTCCTTGCTGTTTTTTTCCCCTTTATAGGAAGAAAACATATGTTCTTAACAAATATTTAAGTGCACAACACTAAGTTAACTACAATCTCTATGCCATATAGCAGATCTCTGAAACTTACTCATCTTGTATAACCATAACTATACCCATTTGAACAGAACCCCATATCCCCTCTCATGATCCCTGGCAAACTACATTCTATTCTATGTTTTTATAAATTTGACTATTTTCAATACCTCATATAAATGGAATCATGTAATATTATTCTTTTGTGATTGACTTATTTCCCTTAGTATAATATCTCCAGGTCCTACCATATGTCATCACAAATGGTAGAATATTCTTCTTTTTTAAAACTGAGTAATAGTCATGTGTGTGTGTGTGTTTGTGTATGTAATATAATGTCTTATCCATTCATCTCTTGATGGACATTTGGGTTGTTTCCAGTTCTTGGCTATTATGAATACTGCTGC
Organism: Galemys pyrenaicus; assembly: GCA_019455555.1. Taxonomy (NCBI): domain Eukaryota; kingdom Metazoa; phylum Chordata; class Mammalia; order Eulipotyphla; family Talpidae; genus Galemys; species Galemys pyrenaicus. Next base: position 17,029,183 of record JAGFMF010011501.1, read on the forward strand.
AGTGAATGTGAGAGCATAGATTTCTCTTCAAAATGAATAGATTTCTATTTTAAATTCTATATAAAGAAATGTAAAGAGGGTCTACATAGATATGAAAAAAATGATAAATAAGCTCTACTGGAAGCAAGGAATATCCATCCAAATTGTGATTATTCTGTACCTTACAAAAAGCTGAAGTTAAATATGGACACTACCAATCTGGAATTTATTCTGTTTTTTAAAGTTAGACCATCTTGTACTGAAGCTAGTTTTAAAGAAAAAGAAGCTAGTTAAACTTTTCAAATCCCAACTGTCAAACAATACATTTATACTAACTCAGAAATGTACTTTGGCAACCATTTATGAACACAGCTTATTTGAGGTACACTTAACTAGTCAATTGCAGAATAAATCCTGCAGATGAAATATGAGGGCTCAGCCTAACTCTGTCTTATGAAACTGCCTTGTTATAGACTTTTTAAAGCATTCTTGGAATTTTCAGATCTTGAATTGATTTCCATGTTGATATTTAATCTGATTAAGTTTAAACCATCTGTCTATAAACATTTGGTAGTTTTTTTTTTCCCCTAGCTTTAAAAAAATCAGATATACAAGAAATAAAATGTAATAAACCAACTTGTAGTAATTTCATTATATTGTGGTATTTTAGGATCATTATTGCTTATGGGAATTTAACCCGTTTTAGCAACATTATATGTGTGTGTCTGTATTAAAATATACCATTTTATATTTATATATACCAGTGGTATATATATATTTAACATACACTCAGAGACACTCCACATATCATCATTTATGACTCAATGTAATAAAAATGAGCAGAGTTTGCTTCTTCTACTTTATGGAACTTTTACTCTTGATTACATTAAAACTTGTTTATAAAATTCTCTTCTTCAGGTACAATGCTTAGAGGATTAAAATTCTAGAACCAATAAAACCAAATTCAGTTTTAAGTAACATTTCTTTTAACATTGCATTTCTTTTTCTCAAAGCAAATGAAATTTTATTTTGCGTAAAATATCACATAGGTCAATGGCTATAACTATTAAAAGCTTTTTAATGCACACTCAATTTTAAAATAGAAATAAACTCCAGGATAGTGAATGTTTTTATTTAAAAATATCTCTACTGAAGGATGCCTAAAGATGCCTTTTTAATTTTTCTCTAAGCACATATTTTTTATTTCATCTTGCTATGACTGAGAAAGTAAGGCTAAAGGACTAAAAATATCAAAGATATATTTTTGAGTGTGTTTGTATATGTACATATGCATGTGTGCATATAAATAATCATTTCTATATCAAATTGTGGAAACTGTTTCAACAAAAGACTGAATGTTGGATGTCAGAATTGTTTTTTCCTTTAAAATCTGTCTCACGCTGAGTTCATTTTAGTGGGTTATAAAATGCCTTCTGGGTGGAGATTGCTAGCTTCTTCTTGGACTAGAAAAAGTTATAGTTTTAGAATTCTGTTTAAACTGGTAGGAGTCTTTGGTAATGGATGGGTTTAGCGTTTCCTATGAAGAAAGGAAGAAAGAGAAAACATTATTCTTAAGTGTACTTTGCAAAATAACAAACTACAGGCTAAGAAAAGTCATACAATTCAAAACATTGCCTTTCAACTGTGTAAAAATTACTTCACTCTTCTCAAAGAATGTTATTTGTATTTATTCTCATATCAGAAGGAAAAAATAACTACCACCCTCAGCACCAATAATGCATCTTAAGTAATTTCAGTTTTTAAATGGTATTAACACCCACACTAAATTCATACCTCTATTTGTGAACCAACATTTACAAGGATCATTACTCAGAAACTGTTTGAAATATAAAATGATAAGTAAAAATAACACCCTCAATTTATGTATTTCGGTAATTTTGTATGACCTTTTCCATACACTGTGCTGTGATTCTTAGTCAATCTATAGCACCAACTAATGAAAAAAAAAAGTGTTATTCCAGTCTTATCATAAAGTTGATTGATTTGATCTTCTAAGTTGTGCATACCCTACCAGATGTTTTCAAAAGAAATCCCTTTCTCAAAAAAAGGAGAATGAAAATTTGTAAGAAAAGAAAAATTAGGACTAAGCTTTATTGTTTGATTGTGCCATCTACAAACCTATAACCTCAGTTCTGAGCTTTTCTGTACTTAGCTATCATTTTCTTTTTTTTTTTTCCCAGTCGCCTAATATTACCTAGGTCTACATTGAAGATTCCATAGTTTTCATACTCCCTTGAAAGCTAACACCATAACCCTATCATTCAACACAAACAGATGGCTTCTCTTCCTTCTATTCTGGACACCGCTCAACAGTAAACTAACTGTTTTCCTCCATGGACATGCCATGTGCCTGTCAGTCCTTGTCTTTAATTTCTTCCTGTACCTGTATTCTCAAACCTTCTCTTGTGTTTTATTCCCATATTTTTCAATCAATTACCTACAATGTGAGGTCAACTTAATTATGAAAAAATTACATCTTTCCTTCTATACTGTTACTTCATTAAATCTTTTCTCTTTCCTCCCTTGCACTGCATTAAAAGTCTATTCCTTCTAATGTATCTCCTCAAATACTTTCAAGTTCCTAAATTCAGCCATGATATTCTTCATACCTCATGTATCACCACTCCTGACAGTACTTGAACCTCTTCTCTGAACATTAGTGTTTATTTTTGTTTTGTCTGTTCAGTTGTTTTATTTATTTCCCACATATGAGTAATATCATATATCTGATTAACTTTACTAAGCATAGTTCTTTCAAGGTCTATTTGTGTTATCAAAAATATCAAGATTTTGGGCCTCCCTGATGGCACAGCGGGTTGAGTGCCTCACTGTGAAGCATCCACGGCACAGCAGTCTGAGTTCACGATTTTGATCCTCAGCTAGGGAGGGCACCCACAGCAGCCCTCTCCTGCTTTACCCACTGCTCCCCTCAACAGTGTATTTCAGTCAATCTGCCTGTTTTTGCTCCCTGCTCTGTGTCTGGTGGGTCCTCTCACCTCCCGCAACTCTAGCCTGTACTCCAACTCTTATATGCCTGAGTAAATCCTTTTTAAAAATTCAAGATTTCATCCTTGTTTATAGCTGAGTAGTATTATATTGCATAGAGAGATACTACATCATCTTTATTTCTCCCAACAATGGGCACTTAGGTAGTGTTCATACCTTAATTATTATCAGTAATCTTACAATAAACATAAGATCTTATGATCCTACTATTTCACTTAGGTATTTTTCGAAAGATTATGAAAATACCAATCAGAAAAGAAATTTGCATCACTATGTTCATTGCCACCTGCCTCTTAAATTTATAATTGACTGTGGCTCATTCTGTCAGTGAAATACAAACAGAAGGATATAGGTCACTTGAGATTAGCGGTTTTTCTATGTCTCTCTTATAGTAAATTCCTATGAGGTCTTGTGTTGAAATAGAAGGGATCCTTTTCCTGAATCATCCAGAAACCAGGACCACCCATCTTGGACTGTTATTTGAGCAACAAGTAAATTCCAATCATAATAAACCACTGAAAGACTTGAGTTTATGCGTGACCACTCATAGTCCATCCTAACTGAAGCACTTCAGGAAACATCTTCTCTATAAATACTTTCCTCCCTAAGACTTTATAACATGGAGCTTCCTGGCTCTTCCTCTCTCTCTTTCAAGTTCCCTCTGATTATGCCTCTTCCAATAATAACTGATTCTGGCTTCAAGGTTTTTATCTTCCATCACCAGGCTCTCCTCCTCAGTTTTCTTTCTTGTTCACCTGCCTTGGTTCCAATGACCTCCTCTATTATCATGACTTCAAAATCCATACTCCTAGGCTCTATTACCATATTTTCATAGTCCTGTTCTAATTAGTTATGTTATCTTGATTGCTTGGATAAGTAAAGGGGGAAATGAGAGCTTTAGAAAGGCAGCAGGGGTAAAGCAATCAAATATGGTAAATGTCACATTCAGGACACTCCAGGTACCTCAGTTTGGGTAATTGTGCACATTTACTGATCAAAAGTGATTTATTCACTACACTGTTAGGTTCAACTGACAATCTTTTAATAGTAATGCCTTCTTGATAAAGAAGGCAGTGGGTTGATCTATATTCTGCACATACTCTTGATCTCTATGTAGGTAGGCTTGTTGATGAACATAGGTTTAGATTGCCACCACTAACATGAAGTAGTCACCAGTCACTCCCTAGACCAAAAATCAGGTTGGGCTGCTTGCACAAAATTTTTTAATCTAGCAGAAGATCATGTGTGACTTTTGAATAGAATTACAGTCCATGAAATAAGGCTCCAAACTATATTTTATACAGGATAAACAATGTTATTAAAGGGTAACAGTGTTATCCTGAAAGTTGGTCTTGGTTCTCTCCATCAGTTGCCTGGCAGTGAGCTAGAATCTGACTTAGAATCACGTACAATAAAATCTAACAAGTTCCATGTTTCTGGCTTAATGACTTGAAAACAATATTAATAGCTAACCTAATTGATAATTCCAGGTGGTAGGAAACCTAGTCAATAATTTTTTCTACATCTTATTCATTTATCACCTCTATGAAAAGAAAATGTTATTAATATATGTACATTTTAGATGGGGAAACTCTAATATGTTATTCTTTCTTTGGATAAATAAATGACATAAAAGTTCAATAATATTGTATTGCATCTGTAGGCATCACAAAAATTCAATAAAATAACTTTACTACAACTGAAGAAGGCAAATTATGTTAAAGTGTCTTAATTCCTTCCTCTCTTTCTTACTCAGTGTTGGATATTGTAGTTAGCACTGATGATATAGATTAGTAAGGTTTAGAAACTATCTTAAAATACAGATGATTTGGTAGAAAATAATGACTAATGAACTTGGATTGCTGAGGGCCATGTTACATATCTGAGGAAAAATTAGAGTTGCCATAAATATCTCCATGGAAGTACAGAGAAAGCCCTCTAGGTCAATCTTATAGGAACAAGGAGAATTCCAGAGGCCATGTTCAGTTGAATTTTCTTTTTTTAAAATGTTGTATTATAATAAAAGTATTATTTGTAGAATGCAGAAAAACTAAAGCATAAAGTGAGTCAACTTCAATGTCACCACACAGAGATACTCATAAACATTTGATACGATCACATCTAATCATTGTCTATGGGTATATATACAGTGTTTAAATATATTGATAGTTAAGATTGCAGTATATATGTACTGTATTACAGTCTCCTTTTTTTCATTTCTTTATTTCATAGGTATTTACCAATGTCATTAAAATTCTTAGAAAACCTTTTTATGGGTATATAATATTCCATCATTTGATGTGTATCAGCCAGTGTTGTTGGTTTCAAGTCATAAAAATTTACTGTGGTTGTCTTAAGGAGAAATACATTTATTGAGAGTTTATTGGACATAAAAATCATTGGGAAGACTGGAGATGTAGGCTCATAAAATAACACAAACAATAAAAGAAGTAGAACAAGCCCAGTGAGCTCATAACTACTTCTGTCTCTTCATTGTGGATACTGCAGCTCCCAATTCAGTAGCACAGCTACTACAGACCCAGAAATATTGCTTGAAGCATTACCTTTTACCTCAGCCAGAAAAACATTTCTATTGTCAATGCTCCTTTGTATGTAGCTACTTCTTAGTTCATATTCCATAGGCAGTGAATCCTATGGATTGAGTCCATGCATGTGCTAAAACCATTTCAGAAATGGAAGTTGGGTTAGTGTGTGTTACAGGCTACTTATTTCCCCAAAATCTGTATCAGGAAATCATAATCCCTAGTGACCTCATTATGTGATTGCATTTAAGATTGCATCTGTAAAGAAGTAAATATGTTGCTTCAAATGATATTAATATGGACACTAATCCAATATGGCTGGTGTCCTCATTGCAAAAGGAAGTCTGGACCCACACAGGGGGTAGATCACATGAAGTTAGATGGAAAAGACAACCAGCTACAAGGAAGGAGAGATACCTCAGAAGAAACCAACACTGTGATGCCTATATGTTGAATTTCTATTCTAGCCTCCAAGATGATAAGATAATAATTTTTTGTTGTATAAACCACAGACAATGGTACTTTGTTATGGTAGCCCAGTAAACAAATACAGCTAAGTGTGTTATAATTTTGCTTTCTACAATAAGTGAGGAAATATATCTCTGTCCATCCTGATAAGACTTAAAAACTGGAAAATTCTTCAAACATAGGATGGTGAATTCAAATGCTGGAAAACTCAAAAGCAAGCAAACACAATGCTGCACACATGTGCCATAATATAACTAACTGCTACTATATATTCAGATATTTTGCCTTTTTTTGCTAGTAAAAACAGTGTTGTACATAATTCATAATTTATTTTAATAAGTTGCAAGAAGGGGAATATTTTGTTCCATGGTGTTTGAAGGAGGTCATAGCAAATTACATCCTAATGATTTTTGTGAGTAAAAATGTCTATCACACACACCCTAAGCACAGTGTTATAGATGAAAAATAAAAATTTGTTTGATACAGTGATATTTATCAGACTAGAACCTATTACTGGTTCTGTGTAGTTCTTTCACTTGTTCACATACCTTGCCAATTTTGAATTAACAGTTTTATGATATAAAAATTTTATTTACACATTAAACTCCTTTGTTTTCCATATTAATGCAAAATAGTATGTCTTTTCATGTGAAAAAAATTTCCTCTTTCTTTTAATAAGTCAAATTTATTAGTATTTTATGAATTGTTCATTTGCTTTTATATCAAGAAAAACATTTTTCTTGCTGAAATATAGTCACTTAACAATGGGGATGCTTTCTGAGCAATGTGTCTAATGTGATTTCATCAGGGTGCAAATGCCACACACAATCCCACACGGGTTAGTGTAGCACCCACCTAGGCTACTCGGTTCAGCCTACAGGAACCGCCATTATATACGTGTTCCACTGTGGACCTAGATGCATTAAGCAACACATGACTATAGTTCAAACTTTCCTTTACTCTGGAAATGTCATCATACTACATTTCTCCATGAAAACTTGGCAAAGTGGTAGATGTACTAATTCACTTCCCTTGAAGTGACTGGAATACACAGAATAAATTTGAGTTTTATAAAGATAGAAGCTACTTGTCCCAACCACATTAATCGGTAGCAGCTTCTCTCTCTGTAAGATTTCTTCTTTCAACTTTTCCACATTAAACTCAATTAAGATTGCACAAACATCTGGATTTAGTTAATACAATAGATAATTATTAACTAGAACTAATTTTTAAAAGTATTTCTCACTCTGAATTGCAAAAGCTCATCATGGGGAACATCTGAAAATGCCAGCTCCCCCACCCCCAATCTCCAAAAATAGGTATATAATTGTTTTGGGTTGGGGTTCAGATAACAATATATATATATATTTTAATTCTCAAATGATTTTTTTGCTTAGCCAACATTCAGAACCATTGTTTTAAAGCAATTTAAGAGGAAAATCAGATTACTTTCAGAACTGGGGCAAGTAGTAATCAAGTAGTAATAATATCTCTGCTATGTTATGTCGAGAGATAAACAATATTTATGGATAAAATATTGTTAACTCAATAATGTTAATTCTCTCCAGACTGACCTATAGAGTCAATGTAATTCTAATCTAAATAGAGCTGATCACAATGCTTGACAAGTTTATTCTGAGATTGCTTCTTTTTTAGAATATTTATTTATTTATGCACACAAGAGCTGGGGTAAAGGACAGAGTCCAGGAAGGTGAGATGATTCACTGGTCAGAATGGGGAGAAGAACTGACTGAAACACACTGCTGAGGGCAGCAGCAGGCAAGGCAGGGGAGGTCTGCTGCACCATGTGGGTCCCCTCCCTGGCCAGGGGCAGGGATCGAACTCATGCTGCAGTGGCTGCGGTTTGCTTCATAGTGCATTGCTTAACCCACTGCGCCACCGGAAAGGCCCTCATTCTGAGATTTTTATGAAAGAAATATGGATCCAGAATAGCTTATGTACTCATGAAGAATATAAATAAGAAGGGGAAAATCCTTTACTGCTCTAGACACCTACATGAATGATAAATAGTAATAGTTAAGATGGCATATGAAGGGTTGGGCTGAATATATAAAACTCGCAAAGGTCATGTCAATAGTATGTCAATAAAACCCAAGTAGGAAAAAGAGGGTATAGGGTTGAACCAGGAGAAATAGTATCAAGAGAATAGAAAAAACACAAATAAAATACTGATACATAAATAAAGAATTCATGGCAAATTGTAAGGAATAATCCTCGAAAAATTTATACTTACAGAAAAAAATTGAAAAAAGGATTTATAATATTACCACATTATCCTTAGAATTTAGCAATTTTAGAAGAAAATAGGTGAATTTTATGATCATACATTAAGAAAAGATTTCTTAAATAAGACATAAAAGAGTGCTTGTCATAAAAGCAAAGTCAATAATTTTGATTCATTTTAAGTAGTAAACAAAATACTTTAAAAACTGACAAAAAAACATGATTAAGTATTTCCAGAAAGGGAAATTAATATAGTTATGAATATGGAAAGATAATCAGTCTTAAAAGTAATATGGAAAAGGTATGTCAAGATTGAAATTAAAAGTTGTGCTTGATTAGTAAATATTAAGAAACTTAGGGATTTCAAGTTTTGGATGTCTTATATTTACCTATAGAAATATAAATTTATTACATCTTTGGATAGTATTATGCCGTTTATTTCCCCCCCATCTCATGACTGCAATTTTATTCCTTAAAACAGACCAAAGAGAGATTTGTTAAAATCTTGAGAAAAAGTCAAAATTTTCTATTAATGCTGAAATACACAAAGAAAGTACACACACAAAAAATGTGGTATAGCCACAGAATGGCACATTATGCAACAGTGAATATAAAAGAATTGTTACTTGCCACAACATGCAGGGAGTACATGATTATGTTGACTGCAAAGTGTGAATTCCAGAAAACTACATAAAACAGGATCCCTTTAATAAAGTTGAAAATCAATCAGAGGTAAACAATATATTGTTAGACCCATAAGTCTTAGTAATCAAAGTACCTCAGAATAGCTGCTAGTTCAAATGGAGGGAGGAAGACAACACTTGGGGGTGATGTAAGATATTGTTAGTGTTTTAAAACTTGAGTGGGCATGGGTGTCCAAAATAGAGAACAAATTATGAAAACAAACAAGAGATCTATGCAATGATTGCTATGAACCAAGAGTGTTATTGATCCAATTCTATGGACAGCCCCCACATAGAAAAATATATATATGAATTCAGTACATTTCCCAAAATCATTTTCAGATTTTAGTGAAAATGAGGTGACACTAAAACCATTGGCAGTCTTATTTGTGTGTTCCCTGCAATTAAGAGCGGCCAGCAATTTCAATGTATCTGTATTCCTTGAAAGGAGAGTGTTTTTACATGTGGTTTGAAGCACCACTTAAAATGGTAACAGAATACAGAATTCCAGCGTCTTGAAAAGAATAGAGATATAGAGCACTTATAATTTGAAAGTTCTCTTATCTAGACTCTGCTTATCTGGACTTGGCCCTGAAGTCTCTGAAAGTCTTTCAGGAGCACTTTTCTCCTTTAATTTAGCTAGTGTCACATAAGGGTACCTGGATTATTGTTCCTCCTTTGTCCACTTCTCTTTGACCCTTCCCTCAGTTACCAAAATCTAACTTCACTCACTTAAATAAATGGAACCAAAACAGACTTGATGAAGATGTCCCCATCACCTCCATGACCACTCCTTCTGTACACATGGGAACATTCAAATGAACCAGTGAGTGTGTTGGCTGCATGTCAAAAGCCATTGAGCCTTAACTCCCAGTCAAGACTGCTATCCACATGTTGTTTGGTTTTCTCTCCCTGCATTAAGCTTAAGAGATTCCACCTTTAGATTTTAGATAGCCTCTATTTGTTCCTCTGGATGTGCGGGCCTCTGATTATTCTATCTCCTAAGGCCTATTAATATAAACACATCTTTTACTCCATGTGCCTCTCCATGTTAATATTCCCTGTCATACCAGACTGATCACCAAACACCATTTTAAGAATCATCATTGCTTCTTACAAAACAGCTAGACTACACACAAGTGTCCTTATAGTTTTAGACCAGCATCCACATCCAATGCCATCCAAAAGAGTTTCCAAAGCACAACCTAAAGCACCTGGCAGAGAACACCACGTACAGACTGGTATGGATGGCCATGCTTCCATCCTACAAGGTGGCCATGGAGGGGAATCTCACGGATTGGCTTAGGTGAATCCCTTGTGTGCAGGTTTACTGGGAAATGAACCCTTACAATGTGCACAGCTGTGGCCCCATCAGGAAGGAGAAGAGGGGAAATATAAGCCAAGTAAGTAACCAAATTATATACTGTTCTTAATTAGAAAGTAACTACTTTTAAAATATTTTATTTATTTTTTTGCATAGAGGTACTGGGGTGCAGGCCAGAGGTGTGAGAGGTAAGTGGTTTTGCCAGATACAGAGGGAGGAGCAGAACAGGCAGATCTACTGAAATACACTGCTGAGTGGAACAGTGGCTAAGACAGAAGATGTCTGCTGCACCATGTGGGTCAGCTTCCTGACTGGGGATCGAACTCAGGCTGTGGAAGTGATGACAATGTGACTTAATCCCTGGGCCACTAGGGAGGCCAAAAATTAACTATTGTTTTCATCTCAAGTAAAAACATAAGTGACTCAGAAATTTTTCACATATGAATATCATATATTCTTCATTCCTTAGGACTCTCTTCTTTAGAACTAATATGTACATCTCACTACCAGCTCCCCTTTTTTAATTTAATATTCTGGGGAAGTGAACTTGAGTATCAGAACCAGCATTTCAAGCCAGCAAAGTAATAATTATGCAATTTACTAGCCAAATGCAATGGAATTCAAAAAGCTTCTCTTACTTAAGATGCTTTAATAACACTAATTTTTAAACCATAAAACTAAGTACACAGTGTTTAAGGAGACAATTCATTAGCCTTACAGATGAATTAGTAACAAAAGGCTGCCCAGCAAATGGGAAAGGAAATGGGGAATCTTACCTACTTAGATTTCCAGATTTTAGTACAACTTCTCCCATCACAAGTTATTTCCCGTTATTTGATCCTCCAAGGTAATGTTTGCTAACTGCTTTAAATCTTGGACAAGTTACTGCTTTACAGTTAAATAACCACTTTCACAAACGTCATCTACAGGAAACACAGTGGTTCCCAGCAGGGAATAATGCACTCTGTTACCGTGGCCCGTGCTATGTAGCTGGGAGTTGCTCTTCAAGATTGGTTCTTGTTGCTTTGACATCATAAAAGGATAATGTGCCACCTTCCAAAGGGCCTGCTTTTATGAAAATACACAGGCACTAGTAATAGGAGTTATCAGACTCAAATAGATTCTGCAAACATTTTCTCTAATATTATTCCAATACTGTTGTGATTGTGTATCCACACTTCATAGTCAGTGTGGTAGGAGAATAATGCCCCTTCAGAAATGTCCCTCTCCCCCCAGAAATACCTGGAACCTGGCAACAGGTTGCCTTCAATGGTAAAAGGGGACTTTACAGGTGGGACTGAGTCTCAAACCTGAGATGGAGACCTTGTCTTGGGTCATCTAGCTGGGCCCAGTGTCATCACCAGGCCTTTAAAGCAGAGAAGCTCCAGTCTTATGTTCAGAGCTGATCCCTATAAGAAGATGCACAGCAATGCGCCATTCTTGGCTTTGAAATCAGAGCCAAAGAATGTGAGCAGCTTCTAGAAGCTGGAAGAGGAAAGGAAATGGCTTTCCCGCCACAGTTCCCAGGGGGCACGGAGCCCTGCAGGCACCTTGATCCCAGCATGTGACAGCCACTGCACACTTCAGACAGCAACCTGCAAGATCATAAATGCGCGTTCCTCTCAGCCGGCAAAAATGACCCACACTCCTGACCAGCAGCCTGATGATTTTCTATGATGAAATCAAAACAGTATTCTGCAGAATCTGTTCCAACCAGATGAGGCCAAGCAGCCTCACTCCAAGGGATTACTATGACCTGAAGAACCTCCTGAGCCGAGCTGATTTTGAACACAATCCCCAACCCATCTGCTGCAGGCTGCACCCCAGCACCTGGGCTCCTGCCCATCCCTGCCCTGCCCTCCCCACCCACAGCCTTGGCCCACGGTGACTCCCTGCCCAGCCTCACCCAGGACACACCCTGTTATTTTTTTCAGGCTGTTTGGATTTCCGTCTAGAAAACGTATTCAGAGGAGCACAGGTGTTTTGCACCCATCTACATAATGTAGATCATGCATGTCTATAGCTGTTTTTAGCAGCTCTGACTGTGGGGCAACCTGCAATTCTAACCGCCTACCAGACTGAAGGGAGCTTTTATGTAATTAGCTTCTTTAAGAGCTGATGCTTTCCTCATACACATAATAGCACTATGACATACACCCAGATGCGTACACATTCATGCTTCTTTCCTACATTCCAGCAACTGCAAGAAACAACAGAGACCACATTCACATCTACATGAGCATTTCTCCTAGAGAGAAAATACACTGTACTTTGCAGCCTCATTAATCACCTCTTTGAGGACAGAAGGGATGGCCCTGCTGAAAGATGATGCTCTGGGGAAAGGAAAAACTAAATTATTTTGCACAGTGAAAAATAACAGCACTAGATTTTTCCTGATCATATAAACACCGTTAGCACAAATAATTAGAATACATAAAATCACCAGAGGTCCATTTGTTTGAATTACAGAAGCTCAGCTCTGAAACAGTCTTCCGATCACATCCCTCTGTATGCCCAGACACCTGTCATTTGACATAAAGCAGTGAGTGAAGTGTCAAGGTTTCTGTTCTGTTATGGAAACTTTTGCTTTGAAGTTGAATCTTTTTTTTTTTTTCCCATATTGACTTCCTCTTCTGTCTCTTTTGTCTGATTTTTAACTTTCTTCATAAAGATGTAGTTGTGTCTGTGTTTCTACATTTTTAAAATTAATTAATCCTTTAATCAATTTTGCTTCCAAAGGTGGGGTTCAGAGGAGGTAAGACATTTGCTCCAGAAAATACTTCAGGTTGGGGATTCCTTGGTGGCTAAGCATTCCCAGTCACTGCAGCACGAGTTTGATTCGTGGCCAGGGAGCTGACACACATGGCGCAGCAGACTCTCCTGCCTCACCCGCTGCTCCCCTCAGCAGTGTGTTTCAGTAGTTCTGCTCCCCGCTCTGTCCCTGGTGAATGCTCTCACTCTCCACACTTCTGGCCTGCACCCAGCTCTTGCATGCATAAATAAAAATCCTTTACAGAACAAAACAAAACAGGAAAATATTTCAGGAAGTTTCAAAATGCAAAACTTAGCTCAGTAGCAAATATTGCTTGAGAGAGGAGAGCCGCTGTGACTAAAGAAGAGCTCTTATAACAGTCAGGGAGGAAACAAAGGTTCCCAAAGGGAAGAGAAGAAATGGTGATAGTCCCAGGTCCAGCTGGAGCAGGCAGGCAGGAAGACAACGAGCACTCCATAGGACAGAGAGAGCCACGGAGCAAGAAGACCCGGGTTCATATTTGACATGGCTGCCGTAGCTGGTGTTGTGTGATAATGTCCCCTTATCGCCTGCAATCTTCATGACAAATTTACCCTGCTGGGAGTGAGCAAGCGCTATTAGGAGAGACTAAAATCTATTCAACACACATGCGATGGAGCAGCAGCAGGAAAACTGAACCCAAACTGAGGCAGGAATTCAGATTCCAGAGAAACCAGAGAACCCTCAGAAATTTGGGGGCAGGAATGACACCACAGAGTGGGGAACATGGGGATGACAGCAGGAAGCAAAGGAAGAGGAAGTTGAGAGTTCTTCAGAGTAGGGGAACTATGAGAAGGCAGACAATTTAGGTCAGAGCTTCTTTTGTTTTTTGTTTTTTTTTTAAAGATTTATTTATGCACAAAAGTGGTGGGGTCCAGGCCAGAGGTGGGGTGGGGAGGCGGTGAGAGGATTCACCGGAGACAGAGTGGGGGACAGAACAGGCAGATTGACTGAAACTCATTGCTGAGGGGAGCAGTAGGTGAGACAGAAAAGATCTGCTGCACCATGTGGGTCAGCCCCCAGGCCGGGGGCAGGAATCGAACTCATGCTGCAGTGGCTGCGGATGCTTCACAGTGAGGTACTTAACCTGTTGCGCCACGAGGGAGGCCCTGGTCAGAGGTTCTTTAATGTAAGTTTTCCTAAAGCTACCAAGTCCATGACTAAATATTTTTAACATGCTAAATACTATTGATAAGTTCAATTATCTTTAAAATTATATTCCCATGAGATATGTATTTTCATTTTTATATTTATCATATCTAGAAAAAAATGAATTTTTTCTCTACATTAATTTGATAGGTAAAATATTACCTATCCTAATAGATTGAATTTGCTTTGACTTCTAACAAAGCTGAAAAAATGTAAAATCTATTTATTTCTATCCCTGTGAATTTGGATATAATACCAAGTTCAGTCATTTTTCAATGTCCACCTAATCCAATTAAATATCCATAAGCATATCCTGAAATTATTTAGCTAATGATTTTATAAATGTAATAAAAAATATATTTTTAGAAGAATCAAAACCATGTTTCAGAATGAGAACTAAACTTATTTTACCCCATGGTTAGCTCAAGTGTAATTACCTCTAACAAACTACAAATGACATTTTTGAGTAGCAAACGTTCTACTAGTTCCTCATGAGTATTGACTGGTAAATTGGAAACCCTGAGAGAAGTGAGACCAGCAGAATTATTTATGACCTGATCAAGTTGGAATTATTTTTCTGACTTTCCTGTTCTTTTCCCCTTTGGGTGCTGTATTTGAGGAAGGGAGAAGAGAGATTGAATTCTATCCCATTTGCTAGAATGAATGTCTTCCAAGTTAGAGTTGGGGCCAAAACATGAACCTTCCTCTACTCAGAGCCATAAATCATATGAAAGGTCCTATGACTTTTCTCCTGGGATATGGGGTATACCAGTAAGCCAGGCCCACCATAACAAATAACCTCACCTCATCCAATGTTGCCTCATTATTATACTGATGAGAAAAAAATGGTCACACATGGCTGGAGCCCCCTCTGTGGAGCTTCTCTGGGCCTCATGCCTACGTGGGTTTGCTCCTGGGACTCTGGAGTCCCTCCCACATGGCTAAGATGTGCAGGTGAGGTTCACAGGTGTGTCTGGATTGTCCCTGTGCTCAGGACTGTGGGTGTGTTTGTGAGTGTGCTCTGCGGTGGGAGGGTGTCCTGCTCAGAGGTGGTGCCATCTGTGCCCTGAGCTGCAGGGGAGATGGGGGGCCCAGGCACGCGTGACCCCAAACTGCAATAAGTGGGTTGGGAAATGAATAAATATAAATGATTACTGAATACTAGGAGGGATTTTGATCTTTATTTAGAAGTTTCTAGATGTTTTGGTGACCTGAAATGTATCTTAAAAAACATGGCTGTATCTTATAGCAATTAGTTTATGGTAAAAATGATCTCATTAAACATCATTGAACTTAGCCCCAATTTCCAAGAACTTATGGACAATGTTAGGGGAGGAGGAGTTAGTGTCCTATAAACTGAGGACTGAGGCAACAGATTTTTTTTTTTTTTTTACAGTTCTGGAGGCTGGAAATCCAAGACAAAGATGCTGTAAGGATTGGTTTCTGATGAGCTAGTTCTTGCTGGACTCCTGATAACCACCTTCTCCCTGTGTCCTCACATGACCCTTCCCTATGCAAGTGCAGGCTGAGATCATGCCCTGTCCTTATAAGGACACCAGATCTATTGGATTTGGAACACACCCTATGACCTCACTTGACCTTAATTACCTTCTTACTGGCCTGTCTCCAAATGAAAGCATATTGGGGTTCAACATAGAATTTGGAGGGAGCACAATTCTCATCACACAGAAGCAACACAGAATTTGGGGGAGCACAATCGCATGGCATAGAAACTCAAATGTTGCTATTTATGCCACCATTTGTAATGAGGAGATATGATAGAGCAGTAGTATATTGTACAAAGAGATGTGAAGGGGTGTCCATTACCCCAAAGAGCAGATGGGATACTTCTGGTTTTCAGTGGGAAATGGATATCTCTATACTGAAGCATAAATCAATGGAGTAAATAACACATGATTCCAGATTAAGCCATAAAGTATTGGGATAAATTGATATCCATGTGATAAACGAAATTACCATTAAAAAAAAAAAAGCCATTTAAAAACATCGCTTCCACATCCCCAACTGAAGTACTTCAATGTTATAACTACAATTGAAAAGGGCTTCAGAGATTGGACCTGCGTTAACATGTTGGTACATTAAGAAAATCAACCAACAGCACATACTCTACCCAGGAGTTTTACCTTAGTTCATCTGACATTTACAAAGGTCCCCTCCTTCCTCCTCTTTTTCTTAATGAGTTAGCAGCTTTCCAGCTGAAGCTTTGAAGTTACATTTTTTTCCTAGAAATACAGATATCCTCTAGGGATTTCTCCCTCAATCCTCTTAGAGAATATGTGCCCAGAACTTTTGTTCTATGTAATCACTCCCTGAGACAAAGTCAGGAGCAAGTCACCTGTCTGTGTGTTTGTGACTCTGTCTCAGCAGGTGCTACAGGATTATGCATGAGAAAAACAAAAACATCACAACAGTGTACCGTGTGTGTGTGTGTGTGTGTGTGTGTGTGAGAGAGAGAGAGAGAGAGAGAGAGAGAGAAAGAGAGAGAGAGAGGAAGGGAGGGACTGAGGGAGGGAGGGACGGAGGGAGGGAGGGAGGGAGGGCGAGAGAAAGTGAGAGAGAGCAGTACATTCAACTCTTACATATGTTCTTATTTACAGGCATTTGTTTTTCCCCCTTGAATAGCAACGTGTCAACTCATATTTAGGACTTCTAGAGAAAAACAAGCAAATTGTTCTTTTATCTCGGAAGCGTCTTTAAATACTGAGTGTGCCTTTTCCTTTCCTATTTAAAATAAGCATCGATTTGGTATTTCAAAGTCATCTGAGCACTTTCCACAAAGGCCTCTACGTTATCCTTTTGTTTTATGAACTTTCACGATCTCTGGACAATTACAGAGTCTTTGAGTTCTGTTCTTTAGCATGACGTTGACTGCTGCCCACAGAAAGACTGAATCATTAGGTATTGACCTGAGAGGGCGGGTTCTTACAGACAGCTTCAAGGAGTATTTCTAATCTGATACAATATGACTGGTATAGATTTTATATAATTTGTTCTCTGAGAGTAAAGCAAAACTTGTTGTGCCCTTTTGAAATGCCATTAAAGAACAAAATTAAGCATTTTATAATCCTAACTGGGAATCCCAAAGATTTGATTTTTTTTTAAGATTTATTTATTTATGCATACAGGCACTAGGGTACAGGCCAGAGGTGTGGGGAGGTGAGAGAATCCACCAGACAGAGCAGGGGGCAGAACAGGCAGATGGACTGAAACACACTGCTGAGGGGAGCAGCGGGCCAGGCAGGAGAGGTCTGCCTGGGCCATGTGGGTCACCTCCCCAGCCAGCAGCAGGGATCGAACTCGTGCTGCAGTGGCTGCAGTTTGCTTCACAGTGTGTTGCTTAACCCACTGCGCCACCCACTGCGCCACCAGGGAGGGTCCTGATTAAGTTTCTAACTCCAGATGCTGTTTCCTATTATTCAGACTGTATTGTGTCACCACTAATGCTACAGAAAAGTAACACTTCTTGTAATCCTGGGGTCACAATATGCGGAAATGGAGGGAGCCAGAACCTGGACTCTGTTTCTGCAGTCACTGAATTTGCTCTCCGAATGCCAGCATTTGCCTTGTGTGAGGTGAGCAAACTTCAGGACCGGTTCCTTGGTGAAACCTCAGTTTTTGTCTTTCAGTGATTATTAAACGGTTTAGTGTCATTTTTAAGTCAGCTCGGCTGTTCTTCTGTATAGTGGGAAGACTTAAGTCACAAAGATAAGCTTTTATATTATCACCAAGGTTTCATGACGTGAAGGTACATCACCCCCAGGGGCTGGCCAAAGGTGTTCTGGGTACTCCTCATAACTCCTCAGCTCCACAGATGGTTCATTTGAAATCTGCTTCCCTTGAGGATCATGTAGTCTTCGAAGGAGTATTTAAAGAGCAGGTGAATGATGAGTAGGTATAGTTTGGACAGCGAACTACTCTGTACATTAGAGGAATGAATACATACAGAGGTGAGGGGAAAAAATTCTTCTTCCTCTATACTCCTAGGTCCTCTACCCAGAGCTGAGCAAAGACACACGAGCAAGAGAAAAACAAACCAGTTTATTAACGCCTGTATCGCACCTATCACAGGCAGCTCTGTGATGAGTAACTCAAAGGGGTGGCTGGAACAGGAACTCACACAACCTCTGAACAAAGAACAATACATTTGTAGAGAAGTGACAAAACAAAGGAAAAGTTTTTTAGGTTTCCAAGGGCAGCAAACTGTGGGAAGGTAAATATATGGGGAAATTAATGGACGATAAGAGCTAGTTAGTAAGATTTGTAGGTAGATTCCTCTGGAGCCTACTTTGGGCAAATAAGAGTTGTCTCCAATGATTAAAAACCACGTGGTCCCACCTGCTAGAGAAGGTGAGACCAGAGAGTTGGTCCTAGGTCTACTTCTGCTCAGTTTCCTGCAGTTTAAAATACCCTGACAGGAGCCTTCCTGGTGTGCAAGGGGTTAAGGCGCAGTACCATGAAGCATCCACAGCCTCTGAAGCAAGAGTTTGATCCCCAGCCAGGGAGATGACCCACATGGTGCAGCAGACCTCTCCTGCCTTACCCGCTGCTCCCCTCAGCAGTGTGTTTCAGTAGATCTGCCTGTTCTGCTCCCCACTCTATCTCTGGTGAATCCTCTTACTCCCCACACCTCTGGCCTGTACCCCAGTTCTTGTATGCATAAATAAATCTAAAAAAAGGAAAGAAATGTTTAAATAAAATAAAATACTGGGCACCAGGTGTTGGATGGCCTGATTTGAACACCATCTTGTCATTATACATTTTCAAACCCCATAGAATGTGCAAACTAAGTGTGACCCCCTAACTATGGATAGCAGAGGTACATGGATTCCAACAATTGCACACTAGGTTAGGGGGCATTCATAGTGGGGGAGGCTGTGGGTGTGACTGTGTGTGTATGTGTGCATGTGTGCTGCTCACTGGAGCTGGGGTGGGGCCTGGAGGATGGAGGGTTTTAGGGGGGTAGGAATGCTGAGCTTTTGCCTCAATTTTGTTAATGACATAAAACAATTCTAAAATAATAGTTTATTTGAAAAACAAAAGAAAGTATAAGAAACATTTGTTCTTTGCTTCTAGACCCTGACATGGAGTTCCTAAAACCCTGGGAATTTCCTGAGTGTAAGGAGTGTCTTTTGTTGTTTAGAATGAAGTCACTTTTGACTATACCTGAGTTTATGCTAATACAATGAGTGAGGGAAGGTCCCCTCAAAAGCCTCAGGATGGAGCTGGAAACCAGAAAGAGCAAATTATGAAAGAATTGGAACTTTCAGCCTTACCCTCCACACCAAATTCTGGGCAAGGAAGGAGTCTGGAGAGTGACTTACAAAAACTCCCCAACAATGCTATTCTGAGGAGTTTCCGGTTGATGAACACATAGAAGTGATGGGAGGTGATGCAGCCAGAGAGGGTATAGAACTCCATGCCCCTCCCCCCACACCTGGACCTGTGTTCATGCCTCTCCTTCAGGTGACTGCTCCAGAGGTATACTTCATAATAAGCCAGTAAATATCAAAATGTATTTTCTTGAGTTCTCTGTGATTTTATGACAACTTATCAAGTCTGAGCAAGGAGTGGTAGAACCCCTGACTTACAGTAGGTCAGTCACAAACACAGGTGGCCTGGATCTTCTGGTGGGAGTCTGAAATGGGGGTTAAAGTTCGAGCTTTTTAACCTGTGGAGTCTGATGCTTACTCCAGGTAAATCAAACTGTAAGACATTCATTTGCTGTCAGAAGATTTGAGAGGCTCTCAACAGGTAATGCAATTGAGAAATGCTTGGATAAATTAAAATTCAATGAATGCATTAAATATAACAATAATCTCATTGTATTCCATTTTACGCATCAAACCATATACATAGGAAATGTTCCTCCTAAATCAGAGGGAGCAAACTACAAACCAATGTGGTACTATTTATGTAGCAGGCAACTAGACAAATATTCTGTCTTTATTCAGTCCAATCTAGTCTTTGTTAGGTATTTACTTCCAAAAACTATCAACAGAACCCTAAGTTGATTTGTTATCGGGAAGAATACATAAACCACACTCACAGCATCATTCAACAGTCTCCAGCACTGGTTGACTCATGTAACACCATATGCACACACACACACACACACATATACACACATACCATATATATATGCATAGTAATCTTCATTTACTAGCAATTTTGTATTCATTATTTCTCCTGGACTGACTTACTACCCATCCTGCTGCTTCATTTGTCATTAATCTCTTCAGAACTGCAGGGGGAACTAACAAAGAAACTCTGCTCACTCAGGTGCTATGCTCCCTGAGCAACACATAGACATAAATGAATGAGCTGGGTAGTCCCATTCATTCCTCTAATTTTTCTGCTGTGCTCTTAAAAAACTAAAATTGTAATTTAAGAGGCATATTGCACAGCCTCAGAACAGGTCCCTGGAACATATTTCAGGCTCTATTTGCTCCTAGATTTTTCTCCTGAAGTGGAATGCAAATATTCCCCACTATTCTCTCCCTCTATGACTCAAAAATGTCTCTGCAGATGACCAATGATGAAAGCTATCATTATCATAGGTGGTTAAGGTAAAGAAGAAAGGAAATATTCTTGATAATTCCAAAAACTTCAAAAGAGAGGAAAGAAAGGAAGGGCCATAGTTAGATTACTAGGGAATAAAATGACATGCTTCTAGGACTTATTCAGTAAAAATGAAATCTAAATAAAATGAGATGGAAAATCATCACTTAAAAAAGAGAATTAGAAGAAAACTTTCCTCACACTGACAGAACCACTGATAATAGTCCTGTGTATTAGGTAAGGAAAGCTTTGATAGGAGACATGACTGAAATATGTAGTTCATTTCATCAGATGTAAAGACAAATTGAAGTACCAATTTAGGCCTTAGATAGTTCTGAGTAATCTTCAAGTCAGCAGAAAGTCAAAAAATCCAAGTCTTGCCAATCACTCTCTGGCGTCTCCTTACCAAGCCTTTTGGTTCTTGGGGTTTCCAAGCATTTGCATATCTTTTGACAAGTCAAAATGGACGAATTATGAGAATATCACATAATTGTAAATTTAAACAAGTCAATCAAAATATATGTACTGGGAAAAAAGCTCAAAGATTTAGTTATAACAGTAGTTTTAACTGTCCAATAAACAGATCACATCCATTACAGTTCCTCTATATTGAGGCAAATTCTGTAACACAAAAACCATTGAAAGGATGAAGCAGCTTAAAGAGAAGATAAAGAGAAGAATTAGAACATTAACAATTAACAAGCTGCTTCTGACTTCACAGAAGAAGCAGATTTCTTTTCTATGGAGTAGGGGAGGTCTACCGTTAGGGTGATTTAAGGTTTTAATCCCAACTCTGCCACTCTAAGACTCAAATATGTAATGGGATTTCCTTGGACATCCTGGTACAGAAGTTGGATCATCTTCTCCCCTAAAAGCAACTATAAAAAATAACTTTGCTTAAAGGCAGACTTGAAGTTTACCATAGAAACCCAGCATTTTTCTCAGGGGATTTTTAACTAAAGTTGTTAGTTTTCTACAGGGAAGGAGAGTGTAGGAGACAAGGAAGGACATGGCCAGGAAGTCAGACATCTTGTTTCAGCTCAGTTAACAGTTGCTTCATGTAACTAGCTGACCTGGTATTAGGTGCGTAAATATAAATGATGATTGTATTTTCTTTGGGAATTGTCCCTTTGATCATTCAGATGTTTGTTCCTGTTTTAGCTGAAAGTCTAGTTGATCAGATTCGAAAATAGCAGTTTCTGTCCAACATCTTCTGCTGTACTTGGCCTTCAACTAAGCTTCTTTCCCGGTGAAGGCGATTAGGTGTGGCCCACAGGACCCAAACCCTATTCAGTTGGTCCTGAAAAGCAGATGTTACCACCAGTGGCTGCCACCCCAGTCATCACCACCTCTGCCCTGCATGCAAGGGACTTGGATTGTTTGATATTTCCAAAGAAGTGACAGGATCTCTTTGGGGAATCAGTTATTTGAAATTATTTAAAGATCTTTGAGGACACTGATAGTCTATTTTCTTTGCATTTGCGTGTGTGGATGGAAACACGCTTTTTCTAAGAACAGACATCTGTTGATTTTTTCCCCCTAAAGAGTATGGGGGTCTCTAAGTACCCCTTAGTTTCATAATAGATTTGTGAATCCAAATGCAAGCACTGTGGAGCAGAAGCTGTCTTTTCAGCACACCTTGTAATAGCATCATGGAGATTTGGATCATTATTGAGCCATAACTTAGAAGAAAAAAAGAAATCTGACAAGTCTCTTTCATAACAAGATCAAAGAGATTATGACAGATTGTGAAAATACGGCCTTATTTTTCAAGCTGCTAATTTGTCTTCTTGTTGCTTCCCAGAGAAGTTTATGAAGGGCCCTTTCATAGAATGCCCTCTGGCTGATTGGTTTAACCTCCAGGAGCAAATAGGGCTTTTATTGATTTGCAAATGACAAGGTACAAAGGGGAAATCAACTTTTCAAAATTTATTTGGAACCTGAATTTTTAGCAGTACAATCACCAGCCACTGTGGTTTTCTTAAAACTGAAAAAGAATAAAACATAGAGATTTATGTATCATCAATATGCAACATGGGACTCAGTGAGTAATGCTTAAATTTAAATGCTCTTTATCCTCCCAAATATAAATATCCTTAAAAAAAAAATCAATGACAAAATGGTCAAATTGCTCATTATCTTCTAGAGACTCAAGCAGCTCCTTTTGTGCTTTATACAATGCTAGCACACTTTTAAGAATGCAAAATTTCACAAGAGTACCATGATTAATATAGTCCCTTTTTCTGCACAACATTTTAATAGAGGTGAAATTTGAGAAGGTTTTTTTTCTTTAGAAAGTATTCCAAATGCATTAGATATCTCCAACCAAGAATTATGGAACCACACTAATAATTAATATTCATAAATTCTGGTACTGTTTACAAAACACCCATGTGAGGAGGATAATATTGATGTAGGGCAGATGAGAAGGCTGATGTTTCTATTTTCCTAGAGGAATATGAAGCAAGGTCATTAGCAGGTAGAGTAAGGACAGATGGAGTAACCATCAGAAATGTGTGGCACAAAATTTAAAGTCAGCAAGGTTGTGTATTTTTCTTTGGGAACATTTAACTTCCATAAAAGCATAGCCTAAAAGAACATGTTTCCCAAGGAGGAACTTCTCTAAACATCTTCTAAAGATGGAAAAGCAAAGGAGTTAGATATTTGCAAGAAAGTGTTGTAGTATAGACAATAGAATCTTAATTGGGTAAATAAGTAAATGAAAACATGGGGATTATAATTGATGTCAAATATATGTAAATTTAAAAAATTATATTAAAAATATGTAAATAATAAAAAAATAAAACTTGAATTGTACCAAAAAAAAAAAAAATACCACAAAGGATTTAAGGATTTTTGGGAAAGAGACAAAGATAGGTTTAAAGTACAGACCATGTTAAGGGTCTAGGATATAACCATGAGCTTATGACCTTGGTGTAGGTTGACATAGGATTTTAATTGTAGGAGACCTTTTAAATTGTAGGGGATCAGAAGCCTACCAAAGACAAAACAAGTGTTTAGCAAGGGGTGTAATTCAGGGAGGCGATCTGAAGGCTGGGTGGAAGATGCTTTTGATGTCTGTATCTAAAATTTCCTTTGTAAAGGCCTAGTCCAGGAAGACCCCTAGCTCCTTCGTTTGAAGGCAGAAGTACCCTTACTTTCCCTAGTAAATACCTTAACTGACTTAGCTTTTTTTTCTTCAACCTCCCTTATCCTAGGTAAATGATTTAAGATGTTGTTTGAGCCACTTGAGTAAGTCAATCAGTTATGGTGGGTCTCTCCCATGTTTACGTGATTATGATTATTATTAAGCATCTGTAATATTTTTTATCTGATGCTTGTTTGGTTATTTGCCAGCATAGAAGAACCCAGGAAGGTAGGGGATGATTTTCTTTGCACTCCAAAAATATAAATTAGCTCAATTTCTTCTTACGATGGGAGTTATTCTCCACAATTTATGAACATGGAACATGTAGGTGAGAGGCCTTCAATGTTTTGTTTACATTAGAGTGAGGAGCAAACTCTAGGCACATGAATGATGTCACACCCATCTCCACACTGAAGCGATCTTGGGAGTTCAGGATTACAATTCCCAGCATGCCATGAATCTGATTTCCTGAATGGGGGTTGCTGAGAACTAGAGGTGAAATTAAGCAGCCATGCTTGACTTATAACTGAACACAGGAGGCTCAGGCTCTCCTGCTGGTTTCAACTTGCACATGGAGACACATAGGAGACACATAGAGGAGAGACATGTAGAGACACTAGACAGAGATACATGGTGAGAGACACATAGGGAGGCTGTCCTTGGCAGAGGTAATGGAAGCCTTTATCTTGATTTCCATTTTTGTTTGTTTGTTTGTCTCTCCTCTCACAACTATCTGGGACCTGCCTAACCCTTTTCTTGAGGCTCCCAACCAGAAGGCACCTTAGACTTGTGGTAAGCTTTCAGTCTTCAGTGGCTCCATTTGGGGCCAGTCCTGTTTGGCTGGGCATTTGCCATGAAAGGATGGGTAATTTGGGGAGTTTTACTAGGAAACTATTAAACTATTAAAAATATCTTTTCTACTCACTCCTATTCACAGATTCTATTAAGTATCTTTCCCAGTAAAAGTCTGCTTTCTGGGCTTTTGTGTGAAAGATGTCTGAGTCCATTTTGGAGTGTGTACCCCTTAACAGCTTGGAGTCCCCTGGGTCATGTCTTAATGCCTAGGATCAGATGTAAATAACAATGAAGGGCAGGACTGGAATCCAGGTCTTCCAAATGCAACCCATGAATTGTGAATCCAAGGAGGAGATATTCTTCTAAGAGGATAGCTCATGGCTTCTCTGTTAGCCACATAGTCCATTAATCCCTAAGAGAAAGCCTTTTGGAAAGAGCCATAGAAAGTAAAAGTAAAAAAAAATGGATGTCATAAGTGCTGAGTGACACGGCTGCTAGGGACTAAAATTCTTTCTACTTATAAATATTTTTCACAAAATAGGGACATAAAATTGGGGATTATAAGACTTTAAAAATATTTTCTTTTATGAATAAATTTTTATAGATTTATTTATTTGTACATATAGGAACTAGAATGTCGGCTAGGGGCTGGGGTGTCGTGAGAGGATTCACAGCAGAGTGGGGAACAAAACAGGCAGATCTGCTGTGAGGAGTAGCTGGCGAGACGGGAGAGGTCTTCTGCGTCATGTGGGTCAGCTCCCTGGCCAGACCGAACTCAGGCCACAGTAGTGACAGCATGACAGCACTGAGACTTAACCCCTATGCTACCAGGGAGCCCTATTTTATTTTTTTTTCAATGAGTGAATCATCAGAGGGAGTCTCCTGTACAATTTTATATGCACTACAAACTAGCAGTACAGCAGAACAAAGCTAATACAGGACTGCCTATCAATACTCATGAAGGCAGTCCCTGCCAAGTGTCAGAGCAAATCTCAGCTTTGAGACCGGAGCTCCAAATTGTTCTGATCCTTAAGGTTACCAGGGATCTTTGAGAAACCACACGACAGATCTATGCTCAGAAGCTCATGTGTTTGTGGTTCCTGTCCACTCAAAGAGACTAGAACCACAATGTTGAAGAGTCTCACTGGAGGGAATAAGGTCTATTTTCATTTAGTGTCTCCTGAGAAGCAAGAAAATTTCAGGTAAACCATTCCTATGTAGATTATGAATCTTGCTGAACAAGACAGGTCTCGGGAAATAAATATACTATTACACAGAAACCAGAAATAAACCAATGTAACTTTACAGCCCATTCGATGCTTTTATTTTATGGGTATAAAGGTTTATTATACCCTGCCTTATTTTTTTAGTAGAAGTTCTTAGATATAAAAGATCTTACTGTAAAGTGTAGAAAATATGAATAAAGATGCAAGACCAGAATCAGGACAAAAAAATGGACACATGAGTAGAAAATAAGGATAAGTGAGAAAAAGGAGAAAGTACAATTCAACAGATGGAGAAAATCTCCCTACTTGTAATTGATCCACAGGTGTTATTTAAAATTCCTGGTCATCAATGTGTGTGTTTGTGAGTGTGTGTGTGTGTGAGTGTGTGTAGGGGAGTCAATTAAGCAATCCTTGAGTAACCAATCTTTATTATTTAAAACAGAGTTTCACATCTCTGAACTCAGAGTTCTTCCCCTTGGGGTTCTTTTTTTACTTCCTCATCACACAGGTGCAAGCCCCAGATCAGCCTGCACCTGGTCACTGCAAGTCAAATGCCACCCTAATAGGAAACCAGGACAGGGAGAGCCCTGGCTTAACAGCTGCCTGAGAAGCTGTTCTGTTTTGTTGTTACCGGGTTGCTCGAGGTGAGCTCGTTTGCATGACACCTTTTTCCAAACCTGCATCTTCTAGCTTTGAACTCTCCCTCCAGACTTGTACACAGTCTTAGCTTGTGCACCAGTGTCCTGGCTAGGACCCACATGTACCTACCTTTACATCATCCTTTAATTTCCTGGCCCCTCCCTGTGGACAATGCCCTGTTGCAGCCTTGATGTTGGTTCAAAGTCTTCTCTCCCAACCTTTACAATTTACATTGAATGGATTTCAAATGCCTCCTCTCATTGAATTTAAAAATCTGTGACCACCATAAATAAAGACTATCAAAAGTGAGTGGTCAAAGTCATTAAGTGAAATAAGTAAATCAAGACAAAATACCAGGCAATACCTATGTCTTTCTTTCTAAGACAGAGGCCATGCATTTTTGGTGGGTTATTAAATGCCCCTATCTCATCTGTATTGTCTGTAACATGGCCTAAGCTTGGGGTGGGGGAACAGATAGAAGAAATTTACAATCAAATCGGCATAGTGCCCTACAGAGTATCTAGTGCATAGGTGCAATGCATATGGCTGATGATGGAAACTTCAGAAGGGTGAGAATCATTTGAAAACCCTTTGGGGCGGGGCCTCCCTGGTGACCCAGCGGGTTAAGCAGCACGCTGTGAAGTAAACCGCAGCCACTGCAGCACGAGAGGAGTTCGATCCCTGCCGCCGGCCAGGGAGGGGACCCACATGGCACAGCAGACCTCTCCTGCCTCGCCCGCTGCTGCCCTCAGCAGTGTGTTTCAGTCGGTCTGCCTGTTCTGCTCCCCGCTCTGTCTGGTGAATCCTCTCACCTCCCTGGACTCTGGCCTGTACCCCAGCTCTTGTGTGCATAAATAAATAAATCTTAAAAAAAAAAAATGAAAACCCTTTGGAGGAAAGCAACAAAGATGGCTACTGAACAGTCGAGACGTGACCTACACTTAAGGAAAGATTCATAGGACTAGGCTATTTAGCCTGCGGAAGAGGCAGTTACGTGTAGCGCAAGAATCAATCTGCTTCTGTGTGCCGTCTGTTATACAGAAGATCACAAACAGCTTCTTCACCTCGACCGATTACAGAACAAGGAAGAAAGAACCCAAGTAGCAAATAAGGAATCACAGTACTATGCAAGTAGGCACCTCCTTCGAAAACCAAACTTTTCATCACTAGATTTGGGTTTTGTGGAGAGGGGCTGCAATTTAATTTCTGGATCCTTTTTTTAATAGAAAAGCCATTGCCTATGTTCTCTACATCTTTTTAAAACAAAAATCTTTATTGCTCACCAACTCAATGAGCTTTCATTTTATTAATGTTACATATATAGGCCCTCAGTTGAATATGTGACACCAGGCTAAGAAACAATGGGTGTCTTTGAATTTGATGTCTGGCCTGAAGTGAGCTCTTCAGTGCATCTCTAGAACTTGCCAAACGTGAAAGCATCCAGTAAGAGCCCCTCCTACATAGTCCTTTTCAACAGTTGGCTTAAATCTCCCAGATTATCTCTTTCAAAGTCATAAATATGCTAGCACCCAGAAACTGAGCCTCCTCTGACCTATGTTAATTTTTAAGGTTGTTGTAGATGGATTTGGTCGCTAATTTTTTATGGAGTGGGGACACGGTATGCCATGGAATATAAACATTTTTTTTTCTTTCTGCATAAATCACCCCCTCTAACCCAGAGTAGCCCCTGGAACAGCTGGTATCTGAGGATGGCTGTTTACTTTAGACTTTGTTCCCAAGTAGATAAGAACTTTCAAGCCAAGCAGTACCCATGTGTGTGCACACATGCTCACACACGTGTGCACACATGTATGTGTGTTATTTGGAGACATCTCAGACACAGGGCAGAAAATATCCATAATTTAGGCTTTCTTTCAGTAGTTGAGAATATAAACAGGTCCATTTGGTAGAATTTAGTTTTGTTCAATTTAAGCTGAATTTATGTAAGACCAGCCAGCATCGGTATTGACATTTGGTGGCATTCAAAATGTTATTTACACTCAGAGCAGTGAGCGTCCATGCCAACTGTTTGCACTAGGTTCAAGCCTCTGGCTCCCTCTTGGTTGAGGGTCACCTAACATAGGTTAGTCCCATAAAGATTCCTGAAACAGGCTCTTTAGGCTAAAGCAATGCCATAGAAAACCATGTGTGTACAGCACAGAATATATCAGCCATCTGTCCAGAAAATGTATCCATATGTTTCCCAGTACCTTAGTTGAATCATACTTTAGCATAAGTCTTCATTATGTTGTTGGAGAAAGAGCAATCCCTACCTCTCCTTCATCCAAATACATTAGCCTTAAATGGTTCCCTATTTTACTTCTTATAAATATTTAATTTAATGTTCACTATAACACTCAAAGGTTGCTGTCATTTCTCCATTTTATGAGTGAGGCTTAGGAAGTCTGTGATCCCCAGATTTTGAGGCCAATAAATGACAAAGCTTCTGAACTCCCAGCAAAGAGAATTAATTATACTACAAGTACCTGTTGTTTGGGTAGGAGTAATTTACAGATTATAGGGGTGTATGTATGTATACATATATACACATATCATATGCATATGATATATAAATAGATATAGATGTGTTATCTACATAGGTGGGCATATGCAGATACATGCATATCTCTATATATACATCAACCAAACATAAGATTAGCAAATCCTCTACCTCTTTGCTTGAATAGAATTTACATATACATATATATAATAAAAATGTCAGGGTTTGATTATGCCATACTTTGAAGTCTCTGGAATAAAAGCCAATAAATTGCATATATTATTAAACTAAGCTTCGCAATTATAAGAGAGGACTTCCCCTGCAACTTGCTTTGCACAAGAGAGGGCAGTCATTTTTCCCTACCCCAAAGCATCACATTGTTGCCACATTTTAAATATTATTGAGTTAGATTTGTTCATCTTGTCCTCTACTTCTGTACTGCTCATGTGCCAGATGAAAGCTGGAACACTCTTTATCAGTTGCTTCTGGCTAAAGACACTGAAGGCTTCTGCTGATTAAATTGTTATTACCTATCAACATTTTAGCACAAGCTAAGTTAAAATGTAACCAGCAGAACATATGGCAAAACTTTAAGAGGCAGCAAGGTCAGTACATCTTTGCATGCTAACTGCAAGCATCTCGAGCAAAGGGGTCCAAGTTTTGTTAATACTTGTTGGCAAGGCCAGGGTCAAAATGGTTGCACTGATGACAGTGGGGAGTCAAGAATAGCATATTAAGTGTGAGCCCAACCTGAATCAAAGACTAGAAAGGAAAGCAATTGAATCTAGATTTCCATTGCCAGTAATTTTGTCAACTATCCCAGTTTTATTATGCAATTCTTTAAAAATCACCTTGGAATTGCTGAAATTCATATACTTAAAGTCGACTTCTTTCACTGTACAATATTAATTAAGCCAGTCTGCCAGCCACATTCCTAGAAGGAATTATTGACTTCCAACAAAAGCAATAAGTTATTCCAACTACAAACGGGGTTTATTAAGAAATACAGCAATAGAAGAGAGGGCATATTGGTGAGAGCATTTATGGGGAGATCTACTTGCACTTCCCCAAATCCAAGGCTAACAACCCCCTATGTAACTTCTAGAAAACCTCCCCTTCAATTCCTCAGAGGAAGAGAAGAGTAAGAGATGCAAAGCTTGTAGTACACTGTAGCTTGCTGGTTTATGCATGCATGAGTGTGCTCTTTCTGGCCTCCTGACCTAATTTAAACAAGGTTGAAATGTAAATGTTCACATAGTAGTGAGGACAGATGTTTGTGTTTGTTGCCCCTAATGGTTCCAGTCAATAGAGGAGTGGGTAACAGTAGCCCCTCCCCCAAATCACAACTCCAAGGTGCTCACAGTTTGGGTGGGATATTGTACACCCAGATCTAGATATGGCAGTTACTTGCCACACGGAGCTATTCAATGCAAATTTAAATTAAGTTAATTTTAAATTTAATTATTGAGTTTCTCGGTCTTACTCCCGTCCCAGAGCTCTTTAGCTACAGGTAACACCACATCATTGTACCACACAGATAGAGATCACTTCCTTTCCACCAAGTTGTCTTGGATAACACCAGAGCCAGAGAGTGAGATGCTTCTCTAAGGTAGATGAGAAGACCCATCTCAGACAAAGGGCTGCCTGAATAGGGCAGAGAGTTCTCGTGCAGGGTCAGGCATTATTGTCTTAAGTTATCCTGAAATACAGCCCAACAGCATGGATGGACCTTGAAGACCTTATACTAATTGAAACACGTCAGACAGAAGAAAGCAAATTCTGTGTAATCTTGCTTATACACAGAATCTAACAGAAGAAAACAGATTCACAGAAACAGAGATCTTTGTAGCTCCCAGAGGTGAATGGTAGGGGTGGGGGACTTAGGTAAAAGTTACAAACTTCTGACTACAAGATAAGTAAGTCCTCGGGATCTAATGCACAGCATGATGATTATAGTGAACATACTGAATTGTGTATTTGAAAACTGCTAAAGGAGCAGATCTTGAAATTTCTCTTAACAAGAAAAATAGAAATCTAGGAGGTGATGTGTGTTAACTACACTAACACAGATAATCATCTCACAATATATACATATATTAAATTATTACAATGTATAACTAAAACCAATACAATATCATATGTCAATTGCTTCTTAAAAAAACTGAAATAAAAAGCGTGATAATAATGCCAGGGGTAGCTAATGACATAGATTTCAAATGTACAGCCACACCCAGTTTTAAAGGGTCTTTAAAAAGTGGACCTGTTTTCCACACTGTCAAAGACAGATTGAGCAGGGACCTGAACGTTAACAACTGAACTAATTATTTTGACTCTGTTGGCAGGAAAGAGACTTCCTCCATTTGAACGCAAAGCAGAAGAACACTTAGCCTGTGTTTATAGGAAATAACACTTTCTACCTGCAGGAGAGTCTAAGGTCCTCTCCTTTCCTCCAAAAGCACAGCTCTTAACCTTGTTCGGATTCTCATTATTTCTTTTGCAAGACTCCTAATTGGTCTCCTCATCTCCTAACCATTCTTTCCCTCCCCCTCTCCCTCCCCCAACCCCCCCCCCCCTTTCTCTCTCTCATATGTTTTATCCTGACCTTGGAATTTTTTCCTAAACATGCATCTGATTACCTATTTCTCCATTGCAAACAATTGCTAACTCTAGTGTCCCAGATTTCTGCAGTCCCTATTCTTTTGATATCCACATTAAAAAATAGTACTCATAAAGCCCTTATGATACAGCACTGCTTCTGGTTTTACAATATCCCAAATATCCCTGGGAATTCCTTGGCTTGAAATCACACCCCATGAGTCACTTTTTTTTTTTTTTCCTTTCCCTCTCTTACCTGTTACTCAAGAGTCCTCTTGACTCCCTTTTCATATCTGCTAGGTGTTACTAAGGCTGGTGGCTCCTCCAGAATCACTTTGTCTCAAGCAGAGTGAGGTCCTTAACTTCATCCTGAAGTCACTGCTATAAGTGACTTCATGTAGATTTCATGACCATACGATTTAATACTTGACTCTCTTTTCTGATGTTCTAAGGATATACAGGAAAGCAGACCTACAGCAAGAATAAATTTGGGTTCTAACCAATTATTACTGTAAATCCTTGTAAGCTTCCTCCTGGCTGTTTCTACCTATAGGGGTAGTGACTCAGCTCTAAGTCTTGTTCCCTTGTTCTTTGCCCAAATCCTGGGAGCCTAGGAGTTTACCTCAAGCTCCAGAGGCAATAACTTAGTACAACTTCCCATCCCAAGAAAGGACTTTATTTCTTTATCCTACAGAATAGTTTAATGCCTCTGTACCTCTTTGCACTGGATTCTAGGACTTGTTGTTAACATTAATAAAAATCCACAACAAGTGAATTGTGTTTTCATTTCTTGCATACAAAAATGCTTGCAGTATACTATTGTACACAATGGTATTATAGCCATAGTTCACACAATAAACTCTACATAATATAATTGAGGCAGAATTAAAAGAGAAATCAGAAAACTAGCTGCAGTGAGTTGTGTGACTTTTACTTAGGTCACTTAATCTCTCTGAATTTCCATTTTTCTCATCTACAAAATGAAAATATGATGTTATATGATCAATATTATTGTAAACAGTAATGTCCACATTTGGAGATCACAATGAATGTAGTTGCTATTATTATTCAGGCATTCAAAGCTTATTCAAAGGCATTGTCCATGCCTCATCCTTATCTTCTGCAAGATAACAAACAACTGCCCAGATAACTCAATTACACCGAGTCTACATAAACAGCAGGGTTGGTAATCCATTTTTTCCCAAACAGATATGATACTTTCTCACCATAAAATCCTCTCTCCAGAGCAGGTGTCTGCAGACTACAGCATGTGAGCAAATCTTATCCAATGTCCATTTTTGTACTTCTCCCCAAATCATAGGTTTTGAATTTTTAACTGGTTGGGGGAAGGGAATGAAAAGATGAGTAATATGGGACACATAAAATTATATGAAATCAAATTTCATTGTCCATAAATCCAACAGCACTAGGAGACAGCCACACTCATTCCATTATGTATTGTATAGTTGTTTATATGCCACCATAGAGTGAGAAGTTGCTCCAGAGACCAGATGGCCCACAAAGCCTAAAATATTTACTATCTGGCTCTTTTCAGAAAATGTTTACTCAGCCTGCAGTAAAATCCTCTTCCTTAGAATACCTTTCTTCATGCTTCCATTGCCTGAGACACTGTTTATACCTATCAAGTCTGAGCACCACTGTGACCTTCATGAGGTCTTCCCCATCACGCAAGTCTAGGCTAGTTGCTCTTTGTAGGCTTCAGAGAATCCAGCAACCCATAATTGCCCCTCAGTAAACATTCATGAAATGAATAAATTAGTATCTCATTTCCCCTAAGAACTACTTTATTCCAAGAGGTATTGGCAGTAACCTATACAACTGTTATTGCAATGTCTAAACAGTGTTTTCTCCTGTGAAAGGATCTAAGCAATATGCTGGATGAAATGTAACTACTCTATAAACAGTAATAATAGGAACATTTTACTGAGACATGATGCTGGGGGTGGTTTAGACATCTAGTTCACTTACCTAACAACCCCCTGGGTTTGCCCATTTACGGAAGCCAGGGAGATTGAATAATGTGGCCATGTCACACAGTTGGTAAATAGCAAGAGAGAAATTTGAATGCAGTCATATGAAGGATGAAGTGAATGGAATTCATGTAAATCTGTAGAATAAGAAGCAGACAGACCATACTTGATGCTGCAAACCAGAGTTCTCAGTTAGGTCCAGAATCTAAGCAGACTTTGCTCTTCAACAAGCCCTTCCACTCCTGAATAATAATAAAGGTCACTTGTAAGCCACTGATTTGTTCTGGTGGATTGTTATATAATAATAGCTAAGTGATATGAAGTATCAGCCTGAAACTGTAACCATTTTATCCTTGGGATTTATTAAACATGCTTTGCCCCATTCTGCTACATTGGCATTGTTGTGAAAGGGTGAGGAAATCAGTGCAATGAATGTGTGCATTTTCCCTGCCCCCACTTACATGTAGCCACTTTGGATGATAATTCCCAGCATGCCATGCTGAAGGGGGCTCAGTTGGAAGGAGAAGGCTATAGAAACGGAGGTAGGATAAAGAGGGAGGGGGAGGCACTTGGAGGAAGGACCTGTGAAGGAAAGACTGTTGGAAAAGAGGCAAGAAGGGGATACACTGTGTAAGAGACATGTGGAGGGGCTGCTTTAGGCAGTAGCCAAGACAATGACAGTCATTATCTTGACCTTGTGGTGGATTATATGGTACATTTTGAATTTTGTGTGTCTCCTGTCGCAGCATACTATGACTTGTTCAACCCTTTTCTTGTGTCCTTTGCCTGAGTGAAGGTACTTTGGTTATGACAAGTTTTGAGTCTCACTGCTCCATTTTGGGCTGAGCCTATTTGGATGGGCATTTGCCCTGAGAAGATGGGTATGCCTTGGAGTTCTATTGGGAATCTTCTATTTGAAATTCTCTCTATCTCTCTCTCTCTCACCCCACCACCACCACTTAAAGACCTTTCACCCTAAGAGTCTACATTCTTTGCCTGTGTGCACACATATGGCCTCTGGACACCCCTAGATTATACAGTTCAATCCCTTTTCTTTTCCTTATTTCCTTGTCATTTTCAAACACTGTCCAGGGATATTTACTACATTGCAACCTCCACCCCAACCTGGTCTCTCACTCCCTGGGACTGTTCTCCCAAACCACAAAGACCACTGCTGAAGACTACATCAGAAATTGCCTGCCAGAGCTGAGATGGGAGAGCCGTGCTCTGCAATCCCCAAGTGGAATCTTGCACCTATGTTTCCTCTGGAGCAAGATTCAATGTGGTCTGTAAGTCCATAGGGGAGTTAGAACATGTCTTTGAGGCAGCCTGGGTTCATGCACTCAGGAACTGATAAAGCAACCAGAATGATACGTACACTTGTAGTTTTGCTCACCCCAACAGCCACCGTTCCTGGGGAGTACAAGGAAGTCCTTGAGGGAACGGCCTGAAGCAACTCCCTAATTCTCTGAAACCAAAAGCTATAAAATCACACCTAAGAGGAAGTATTCAAATCCATTAGATTAAAAACCTCTTCTAAGGAACAGAGTTGGTTTGAAACAATTTCCTGGACAATATATGTTTTATTACTTATTTACTGAGCTTGATTCCCAAACTGAAGTTCCTCCTGTGACTTCCAACGTGCTCCCCGTTACCCCAGTCCCTTTTAAGACTTCCTGTCAGCAAAGCAGCTACTCTGTCTTGTAAAGACAGTCTCATAATAGGTTATAATTGAATGGAAAGGCTTAGTTTTACAGACACACAAATATTTGACTTGACAGTGTTCCGATATGTATAATTCAGAACTGAATGGAATAGGATGCTTGAAATTTTCTTACTTCTGTGAACTAAGTCTTGCTGTTTTGTTTTGTCCTTACCAATGAAGTAGTACGTTTTCATTTATTACAGCTCAGGGTTAAAATCCTGTTAGTACCCATAGATGCATGTCAAATCTAGTTTATATATTTGGGAAAAGTGAGTCTAATTCATCACCATATTTGCTTATGGTTTTTTTTTTTTTTTTTTTTTTTTTTTTTTTTTTTTTNTTTGCTTTTGGTTTTTTTTTTTTTTTTTTTTTTTTTTTTTGTCCATTGGTTCTCCTCTATGGTATCACTAGTGATTTAAAAATATTTTTCCCCAAAAAATCTGTGTTCCTCCAAAAAAATGTATCTTAGGTCTTTAAAGTCCAAGCTGGGGAAAGCACTTGTTTTGGTTAATTTACAATCAGGTTTTCCCCTTCTTAAGGGAAAAAAGATAAACAGATAAATAAGTATTTTTTTCAGGCATTCAAGGACTTGTAAGTACAGAGAAGAACTGAGCTAGTGGTGTATCCTGTTTGCAACTGTGTAGATATATTACTGTTAAATGTATGAACTTCTGTATTTGAGGATTAGGTTTCAAAAATAAATAGTTGCAAAGGACTACATTTGTTTTGGTTTTGAGAACACATTTTGGAGAGAATAACCAGGTCCTTAATTAAGCTGCACATACTGGGAATTTTTTAAATCGGGGCTATGGTCATCAATTCCTATTTAGTGTGTGCTTGTGTGGTCCTTCTTATACATTACAGCAAAGAGAATCAGGGTTTTCCAAAAAGTTTATCTTTAAGTCCACAATCTAGGAGAAAGTGCACCATAAAGGACACAGAGATGTGAACACTGTTCCTGTGTCTGTCATTATTATCTTACCTGGTGAGCTGGTTCGTGACTGTGTTGTCGGGAGCGAGAGTACTTGAGATTATCCTTACAGAAGCTGCCTTCCTTCCTGGTCCCTCTGTACACATTCCATTGAATTCCAGTGGTTGAAGATGGTATACAGATCCAACTATAAGCAAGAAGAAATCAGCAGTGCATTTAATTTTAACAATGGTTGGCACCACACTTAGCATGGACCGAAGCGGTGTGCTTTGAAAATGCTATTAGAGGCCTCTATCAAAACGCAAAAGTGGTTTTGTTTCTGTTTTTATTTGGCTATCTTTTACTGCATAATAAACCCGATGGATAGCCTGCCTGTCATGCTACTCCATACTCCTCTTGAAGACCGTCACTTTCTACTCATTTGTACATAATTTGTACTTTTTATAAGTAGTTGTTATTTTAATCATTTTAATCTCAGCAAGTGAAAAATACCACTCTGGACAGATGAGTGTTTACCTTGCAGAGTCTTAGGGATAGAAGGAAAGGTTTCAGAACCATTGTATGT
The DNA here is from genome assembly GCA_019455555.1 of Galemys pyrenaicus. NCBI lineage: Eukaryota > Metazoa > Chordata > Mammalia > Eulipotyphla > Talpidae > Galemys > Galemys pyrenaicus. Next base: position 17,066,065 of record JAGFMF010011501.1, read on the forward strand.
TTGCTTTGGTCCAATGCAGTTCTTATGCACATTATATATGCATGAAGTGAATCTGGATTTCATGTTTCTCTGGAAAAAAAATCTATAGATCTGAAATAAAAAAGCTCATGGGAATGCAGCAAAGTCTGACCTGCTGGGTGAGGACATCTAGACTCTAGACTAGTACAACCCCATTTCCATCCGGTTGGCTTCAGTTTTTCCCCTTAGCCACTTCATTCCTGGTGGCATTTGAGTTTAGACCCCTGGGAGGATGTGCACAGTGATGACTCTGCAGCAAGTCTTTGGGGATCACAACATAGGTGGCCCCAGATTTGAGTGATCCCATGAAAGGGAGCAAGGGGCATAATGACAAGCTTCACACTCGGCAGAAATTTGCCTGGGGATACATCGCATAACTATTATAAAACAGAAACTTGTGTACAGTGTTATTGCTCAGTCCAAGGTTTCTCTGAAAAACACATGAGGATGAATGTTTACTTTAATTATAATTATAAAACCCAAACTATGAAGAGATGATGGGAAAATGACTATTTTAGTCCTCAAATAGAAATCATTGACTAAAAGGCAGGGAAGTAATGAACTCCAGTTTAGAAGTTGTAAGTTTAAAATGAAAATAGCTCTGGCAAAGAAAAAAGATGGAGTTATTTTAAAACTTCATTTCAAAGAAAGGAAAATATAATCTTACTAGAGTAGATGATTGTGGGTTTAAGAAAAGAGAAATTGAGACCTGGAAATATATACCATATCTATTTAAGCCATTTATGAAACCATTTCATACATTTACCATCATTCATTAGAACATCAAGAATTACTAAAACATCAGCAGAAGATGTGAAATATTGTGTTGTGAAATGTTATAATTCACCTTGTAGTTGTGAAATGTTATATTGAAGTATTAACACACCCAGAGAGCCGTAAAGATGAAAATATAGAATGAGTTTACTCAAGAGAACATTTCAAAATATAAGAAATAATTTACTCTAGAGTTTCAAGAATGACCCAATTCCAAGGTCCTTTTAGATTTTCCCTGTAACCTGGGAGAATCCAGGGGATTCTAAGAGAACCTGACCTGATTACCTCTGTCCTCTCTCTTTCCCTAGCCCCAATCAAGACATTCTTTCAAGTTTTATTTTATAAGAACATGTCATTCCTGCAATGCACTTCATTTCCTCACCACTCGTGCAGAGAGCCCTGGTGGCAGGGGATTGCAAATTTCCTGACTCAGATCAGGGACAGAAATAGCTGGAGAGAAACGGGTAGTGATACAGCTGAAGCCCAAGGCAGGAGCTGAGAGGCAGCAACTGCTGAGTTGGACTCCGATTCCCAGAGAACAGTGTCAAATTCTCAGTCCTGAAGGGAAGAGCTGAGCAATCAAAGCTAATCAAACAGAAAAGCAAAGGTCACATTGTCTAATGTGACTAGTCAACAGCTAACATTTATTGAGTCCTCACCCCATAAAAGGCACTATTCTTCACATTTTGCATGTATTCATTTAAGTTGTAACACCACTAGGCCTTGTTATTAGGCAGTGGGGCCAAGTTCACTGAACAAGAGATCGAAAACCTGCCAGCAGCAAGAGAAATAGAACAGTTGCCCTTGGAGGACTTGGAGGAACTGAAGTAGTACTCAAGTTTATTGATTCTGGACCAAACTTAAAGGATGGAAGGTCACTGAGAAAAACATACGGTTGGGAGAATCAGCAGTTTAGCACAGACAATCTGAATATTTATTTCCTTTATACATCAGTTCATATTTAGATAGGACCTTCCTGATATTATCTTCCTAATCTTTCCACAAGGGAAATGAGAAGAGTGAAAATGACTTGCTCAAGGTTAGAAAAGGCAGAGCAAAAACAGAAAATACCTTAATGCTTTCCAGATAATCCTAAGCCCTATGTGCATGGGATTTAGGATGTGCTACATTAGCACTTAAAAAATAACTTTCTAGAAAGTAATTATGCCTTGGCTCTATAGCCGGGATGGCCAGTGGGACTGTGGCTGCCTGCCAGTTTTGTGGCGATCAGTTTAGGTAGAATTAAACAGTGTGGCCATAGGAGGATGAGGAAGTTGAGGTGGCAGGTTGGGTGGGGAAAGGTGAGAACAGCCGTAAATATTACAGGGGAGGAGAGGAGCAGTGGGAAGAATAAATATCGAGGCCATAAGATGGGGCGGTGTTGATAAAGACACAAAAAGAAAATGGTAACCAAATAATAGTAGAATGAACAATAAAATAGGTAGAAGCGAAAAATACCATCGCGAATAAGGATAAGTAAGGGTGTTTAACTTGCGTCAACTTTTATCTTTACTGAAAGCCAAGTGGTAACTATTATGAAGTCCACTTTCTGGCCATGAAACCGAGGCTCAGACCAATTGGTGATCCCACCACACGATGCGGGGCTCAGTTTGACTCTGCCTGTCCTTGGTGCAGCCTTTGCACAGGTCGGTGAAGAGTCTCTGCAGCTTCGATGTTCGTTTACCTGCATCTAGGCCCCCTTTGCTGCAGCGAGGGCAAGCATTCCCTTTCGGTGGAAATTGAAGCTCTCTTTTCCCTCTTTTCAGAACTAGTCAGATGTGCCAAGAAATCTCAGCAAATTAGACATGTGCGTCTCCAGATGGAAGACTGTCCCAAGTGATTAGACTGCTAGCTCTTGTGATATGATTCCCGCTGTCTCTGGGGTCTTAGTTGTCCAAAGCGCATCTCTAAGATGTGGCATAGTGGAAAATAAGTCCTTCACAGTCCTGACTAGGTGGAGAAAAAAAAAGTTTCTTTACAAAATAAAGGGAGAGGCCTCCCTGGTGGCCTAGGGGTTTGTCTCAGCACTGGTACCACCAAGGCCTGAGTTTGATCCCCAGCCAAGGAGCTGGATGATGAACTCTGCTCTTTATTCTGCCAAGGTCTCCCCTAGATCTTCCGTGTATCAATTGTTTTTTCTTCGAAACCCACACCGTGCAGCAGACCTTTTCTGTCTCCCCTCTGTTCCCCTCAGCAGTGTGTTTTAGGATATCCACTTGTTCTTCTCCCCACTCTGCCTCTGGTGAACTCTCTCACCCCCTTACCCTGTACCTCTGGTCTACAACCCAGTTATTCTATGCATAAATAAGTGAGTCTTTTTAAAAATAGCAAGGGATTCCAAAAAGGGGCAACACTGTTACTCCCACACCAAAACTCCAACGCCCACTGGCATGGGCACCCAGTATTCTGCAGCCTAGGAAGCCTATGTCTTCAGAGCAGAGACAGAGCCACCACGGGAACAGGTGCCTATGCTGGTAACAGTAGAGATGAAAAACAGCCTAGTGATGGCAACATTTCCCGGCATCCAAAATTTGTATTCATCTCCAGCTCCAATTCTACACATTGATTCCTTTTCTGGGACAAAGAGAGAAAATGAGAGGATGTTGTAGATAGTTTACAAAGTGAGTCCGCACAGACCATCTCATTTTATACTCACATTTTTCCAGTCCCCATTGAATGGACCATAAAACAGACTCATCAAGGAGGAGTCAAAGTTCACAGAGAAATAAATGGAAGCAGGAAAGCAAGGACTCAGGTCTTTCCTGGGTTTCAAAGAAAAAACATGGGCAATTGATACATGGAAGATCTAGGGGAGATCTTGGCAGAATAAAGAGCAGAGTTCATCATCCAGAACTGACGATCAAGTTCAGTTCCAATATTTTAGGGAGTATTTTCTGCTTTCTTTTTCCTTTCTTCTGAAAATATGTGAAGAGAGAGCCGAGTTTTGTGCAAGCCTCCACAGGCCACTCCCTCTTTTCTTCTCTACACAGTAAACCTTTCCTCATGCTCCTGTAGCCAGACCCTCTACTCATAAGTGATGTCCAATCAGCCTGAGACACGGGCACAGCCTGGGTGCTTGGGGGAAATAGAATCTCTGGCCCCACGCAGACCTAGAGAATGGTAGATCAACATGTATGCCTATTAGACTGCAAAGCATTTATCTAGACTTTTCTAGGAGGCTTCTAAAGGAGGCTAGCTCTACATTTTGCGTCTTCCATCCTGGTTTCTGGCAGTAAAACCATTAAATTGAGGGTTGTCTTCAGCTATGCCATGCTGAAGCTCAGCTAAAAATCTTATGCTACCAAGAAGCTCCTAAAGAACAATACTCTTGGCACTTTAGCAGGCCAGAGGAGCAGTGTTTTGAATCTTCTTTCTCTGGACAATGTGAAACTATGTCAGCCACCGTGCAGTCTGTCAGGGCCTTGCACATCCCAGTCTTCGTCCTCTCCTTTCGCACAGTATGAAAATACACAGTCCTGGAGTTGAGATGCCTGAGCTACAGGACCAGCCCAACCTCTTTGGGGTGTGCCTTCAAGCAGTCTAGACTTAGTTTACATCTTGATAAGATAGGGGTGTTAAATGTCTTCTATAAAACATTAGTTCACAGAGATTCTCTCTCTCTCTCTCTCTCTCTCTCACACACACACACACACACACACACACACATACCCCTACACACACCCCTGCTTAAACTAATCTGCCCAGAAATATTTCCTACCGTCTTTCTTTCTTCCCTGCTATGTCCTCAATTCATATTCTATCGGCTAATCACACTTCAAGAAACACTGTTCTGGTACTCAAAGGACAGCTCTTGCATCCTTTCATGTTACCATTTTACCCTTTCATCACAGGATTCCGCTGTGTTTTAAATCTGTTGTCTATTGCTTTTCAAAGGCATAACAATCATGCCTTTGAAAAGTGTTTACAATCATTAACTGAATAACATTTTTCATAGGTATACCATAGAGTTCAAGTAAGATAGCCTCCCTCCTTGCTTCTATTTTCCATACACGTGAGCATGGAGCAATTGACTTGGTTCAATTGCTTCTATTATTCTTTGCAACCCAAACTGTCATTGACAAATTGAACTTGCATTTGAAAACTGTCTTCAACTCATTTTCCAGTCCATATTAAAAGATATTATGCCACACTTGTCCAAGTACAGATATAATTATTTTGAAATGCATGCACACCAAAATTTACGTTTGTCTCGCTACAAATATCCTGCGTCAGTGCACACTCGGCCTCTGTGAAATTATTTTTCAACGTACTTATGGAAAGTTCCCTCTTCTTTAGATTCTCTACCACTACCCTTCCCCAATATGTTTTATAAATATATATGGTTTTCCCTGAAGAGATGTATTTATATGCATTGGACCACACATTTGTTTTCAACATGGTGTTTGGTCTACTATCCTAAAGATGCTTTTCAAGACAATACTGTGACATCGAAACAAATGATAAAACAGTGTTAGCCATTTTCTATGCATCACTTAGTGTCACCTTCATGCAATATGATGAATTTTCTGCCTTCTGTTTCTCCCTCCCTCCCTCTCTCCTTCCCTCCCTCCCTCTCTCCTTCCCTCCCT
>JAGFMF010011501.1:17071721-17096120 GCA_019455555.1 Galemys pyrenaicus
CCCTCCCTCCCTCCCTCCCTCCCTCCCTTCCTTCCTTCCTTCCTTCCTTCCTTCCTTCCTTCCTTCCTTCCTTCCTTCCTTCCTTCCTTCCATCCTTCCTTCCTCCCTCTCTCTTTCTCTCTTTTTCCTCTCATTTCTTTCTCTCATTCTCTCTGTTTCTCTCTTTCATTTTGTGCAAACATGCACAAAAAACCCTTGAATAGCTTTGAAGCCATCAACAATTAATCAAAGAGCAGTTTTTCACCACAACAGGAAAGCTGGGTAATAAAAGGTCCATGTAACTTTATGGGCACCAATAACATCTGAATTAGGCAGGACCAAATAGTGATGAGGCTAATCAGATCACTTATTTCAGAGTATAAACGAGTTTCCTGAGAGGATCAGAAGTCATATCCTCCTCTGTCCCAAGTGGATTGTAGAAAGGAACTAGGCAGGTGAGGAGGGAAAACAGGTACGAGAGTGTTTTCTTTTATTTCTATGAAAGAAATTGAATGTTGGAAGGATAAGGCTCCTATGCCGCCTGCATTTCCTATTATCTCGCTCTCAAGGACGCTTTTATATATTTCAGCTGTTCCTCTTTGTGCCTCGTGCCCCATACAGGCCTGGGTATGTGTTTATGGCGTGCAAGGGGCAGTGTTTGAAGAGAGACCCTTGTGCGATTGCCTTTGGAGCTGTGGCTTCACACTGTGTGTGGTCGGATGAGCCATTCATCAAACGCGCCCTGGTCACAAATCTCAGTGATTTCAATCATGAGGTTATTTTCATTATTTTAAATACAAATGTAAACACAATTTTTGAAAGCGTTCTTTTAACCTTTGGGAAAATAGTATGAAGACTAGTGTGTGTGTAGTGGGAGAGGGGGTGGGGAAATATTTGTACAAAAATATTAAAAAAATTTAAATTATAAGCCTTCTAGGACAAGAGACTGTTAATCAATAGCCCATGATAATTTTATCCCACTATGCTTGCCTGTCCAACATAATAGACTAGATTAGCCTAACAGGACATATATATGAAAAACACCTGATTACTACCCATAAACATGTTTTACTAAAAATTGATTTGATGAATTAATTCCCCATGAATGTTTGTCTTTAAACTAGACAGGTCTATAATTTACAGGAAATATCAGCTCACCTTACTAGTGTTGCTGCTTCAGTCGAGTCATACAAGAGAATAGCTCCAGGTGCTAGAATCATTAACTAAGGATATTAAACCCGTAAATAAGGTCTTCCTGTTTGTGTTTTACCAACGAAGAGTGTTTGCGTACTGCCACCAATTAACGCTAAGAAAATTAAACATCATTTATAAACAAGATTAAAGACATTTTTCCTTCCACAACCAATTAAGAAAATCAGAGGGAAAATGTTTTGATTCATGCTCATCATATATATGTAAATATATCACATAATGGCTCATATTTAGCAAATATGAAATACCAAAACAAAAATGAAAAATATTTTGGCATCTGTCCGGCCCCTGAGCTGGCTAGCACAAAGTGTGATTTGAAAGTGTTTTGGTCCTGCTGTTAAACATTTACTGATGTGAATAAATTAATGAACAATTTTTTTATCAGAATCAAGTGAACTTTTAAAATAGAGAGGGAGGGGTCTGACAGTCACTGGCATTTGGAAGCAGATACGAGAAAAATTATTTTTGAATGGTTGATCCAACGGAATACATCAATTCTGGGACTTCTAGGTAAAATGGTATCATGTTCATGACTTGAAAGAACACCTCCTATCTATAAACACAATGGGAACTGATAACACTTTAAAGGTTAAAATTAACAAAAGCAAAAGGAGTCATCAGCTTGGACCAGAAACAGAAAGATGAGACCAACTCACGCAGTTTGAACAGGGCGAAAGGAGCCTTGAACCTGCTGGCATCCAGATCCACAATCCATAGGTCAAGATCAAAAGCATCCCGTCTGTTAGGAGGGACCAGTTCCAGGCACCTTATGCTGATCTGGAGGCTGGGGAAGAGGGCCACAGCCTTGCAACAGTGCTAAGAGAATCTGCACATTCTTCCCAAATTATAGAATCTGTGAGTTTGTGTATAGTCAGTGAATATTGTCAGGCTTTTCTGCCCTCCCGCCATTGGTGCTGATGATAGATACCTGTGGTCCTGCACGCATGCCCGATGGCAGGCAGCCCCCTAAGTGGGGTGTGGGAATGCACCAGTGGGCGCACCTGGGCAGAGACACGGGGCATATCAGGGCAGAAGCAGGGAAGAAAGAGATGTAGAAGCAGAGAGAGCAGACGCTTGAGAGCCCAGAGAGTGAAGATGTGCAGGGTCTAGAAGGCCAGCCAGCCTCCTGGCCCCCCAGTCTCCCTGCCTGCTGGGTACCTAGTCACTAATGTATAAAGAGCAATAAAAGCCTGAAAAAGCCACCGAGGACTCCAGGACTCCTCCTTGACCCGTCTGCTCCGATAACCTGCTCTGTGCCTTGCTACCACTACAGTTTGCATATGGGGTGGGGGAGAGTGGAGAAAGAGAGAGAGAAAGAGAGAGAGATCAGAGGAGACAGAGTAATTGGGTGTTAGGTATCCACAAAAACAACATGGTATGGGAGCTCCAAGTCACCCACTCAACATACATACTCATTTAAGAATGAATGAGAGCAGGTGAAGACAACCGCAAAATGACTGGACAGGACTTATTAGGCAGAGAGAAAAACAATTTCCACTCAAGCTAAGCATACAATGAAAATTCCAAAGCAAATGCTAGAATTAGCATTAAGAAAGACAATGCTGGAGAGTTGGGTTAATATAAGCACCTTTACGGCAAGAGAGCCATCATTCTCATCTATGTAATCTTGCCATGCACCAGCACACTCCTAAGAGCTATCTTAAGAAATGAAGGGTGTGTGTGTGTGTGATATATATGAAAAATTATGAAGCTATGATAGCAAAAAAAGTTCATGCTGTACTGAATTACACTGATATTAAAATATATATTGTTAGCCTCAGAGTCATTGAAATGAGATTCAGTAAGTAGTTTCCCAGAATTTCAAGATAATTTGCCTTCATACTGAGCACACAGCACATGCTCATGAGGTGTATTGAGAAAGGAGGCTTCATCATGATAGCATTTGTAATTTGGGTTCCTACTGCAGGACAGAAAACACTGCATTAAAATTTGTATGATTTAAGTTCAGGTCCAGGGCATGACTTTGCCAGTCTGTGAACTTGGGTGAGTCAGGCAGACATCACTGAATCTTAGTTTTTCATCTATGAAATGATCTGAACATGTTATCTGACCACCTTAGAGATGAAACTATAGCAAGGAAATGGATTAAAACACCTCTCCTTTGCCTCAAGTCTTACCAGTAAAAAAAAAAGATAGTGCAAATTTGTGTCAATGAGATGCAGCAGAACATCACTGGCATACCAGAGATTTTAAAGAAGTCCCAAGATGAGCAGCTGATAGGTTTATAGCCATAGATAAAAACAAGAAGAGAAATCACAAATTCAAACATGCTCAAGAGAAAAGAACTGTGTTGCAGAAATTCCAAGGATAACCCAAGTTCAGGAAAATGCTTGTGAAGGCAGCGAGCAATTATCAGCGGAAGTCATTAAAGAACAGCATTTAAAATAGGTGACCTAGGGGGCCTCCCTGCTGGCGCAGTGGATTAAGCAACACTATGAAGCAAACCGCAGCCACTGCAGCACGGGGACCCACATGGTGCAGCAGACCTCTCCTGCCTCGCCCGCTGCTCCCCTGCTCCCCTCAGCAGTGTGTTTCAGTCAGTCTACCTGTTCTGCTCCTCGCTCTGTCTCTGGTGAATCTTCTCACCTGCCCCTCTTCTCTGGCCTATACCCTAGCTTTTGTATGCATAAATAAATAAATCTTTAAAAAAAATAAAATAGGTGACCTAGGAATTAAGTCTCAGTGTTATCACCAACACTCACCCTGAGTTCGATCCCCAGCCGGCAAGCTCACCCACATATGTAACCCACCTATGGTGCAGCAGACCTCTCCTGCCTTGCCTGCTGCTCCCCTCAGCAGTGTATTTCAGCAGATCCACCTGTTCTGCCCCCCACTCTGTCTCTGATGAGTCCTCTCACCCCCTCACCTCTGGCCTGCACCCCAGCTCTTCTATGCATAAAGAAATGTTTAAAAAAATAAAATAGCTAAGCAGGCAACTATAAATCAGGGACATTCAGCAGGGGGAGGGAGAGGCATTCAAACAGGCAGAAAGAGCACAAGAGTCTATGGTGATGGTCCACTGGTGACTTGGTGGTAGGAATTTTATAGGGACTACACCTGAGAAGAGAATGCAAGCATTGCACAGAAAGGAAGAATGTTATAAAATATATAGAGTGAAATAAAAAAAATAAAATAGCTAGTCTTGTCACTGCTCTGCCTCACGTGAAACAGTATCTTCTCTCCATCTGATCAGTGGAGAAACTTGGGAAGGGAGCTGAGAATGAGTGTAGAGGGTAGAAAAGCACAGCCGGGCCTGTGGACCCCATTACCTGGACAATCACCCCAGGGAGAAGAAATAGGACAGGAGCACACACGCCAGCACACTCTGAACACTCCTCCTCACTGAACTGGAGGTCTTGATATAAGATCCCCATGAGCAGGTGTTGGGAATGGGGCACAGTCAACTAATCCAAGGAAGAGGGAGTCCCCCATCCCGAGAATAGATCCTCTACCCTTCCCTTTGTAATAACTAACACACCAATTATTATTATTTTAAAATTATTGTTCCAAAATTATTATTTTAAATCATCAATAGTCGAATATTGTCAATTTTCTTTTCTGTATCCATTGATATATTTTTTTATCTCAGTAAGGAAGGTAATTGTGCTAATTGGCTTTTCAAATGCTAGATCAGCCTTTCATTTCTGGGATAAGTCCCACTTAGTACCACATATTTTTATTATACATTGCTGCATTTAATTTGTGTTCTAAGGGATATTAGGCTGTATTTTTTTTTCTTATTGGAAAAAAAATTTTATCTGGCTTTGGGACTAGAGTTTTATTGCCTTAACCAGATTAAATATGATTTTCATTCTGCTTTTGAGAAAAAAATTAAGACTTTATGTAAGATGGAAAAAATTAAGACTTTATGTAAGATCTCTATTTTTTTCTTAAAAGTTTTCATTCACCACTGAATCACAGGCATTTATTTGTATGAAGGTTTAAAATGATGAATTCAATTTATTCAGTATAGATAGAGTAGTTGGATTCTGCATTTCTTCTTGTATCTGTGTGGTTAACACCAAAACAAACTACATCACATTGTTCGCAGTGTCAAGGTGCTACTTTTCACAACTCAATGATTCATACTGAACCCTCCTCTTCTAGTCATGCTAAGAGTTTATTGATTTTATTGAGATCCAGGATTTGACATTGGTTTCGTGACTCTCTTATTTGCCCATTTTCTATTGTACTGATCTCTGGTCTTACCTTCGTTATTTCACTCATCCGATTAGATGTGGGGTAAGTACTGACTGGCAAGAAGCAAGGTGCCAGAAAAGCTCTATACCTTGGTAGAGTGTAAAGAAATGAACATTGCCTTTTTCTAAAGTTATCAAATTCTACATTTAAGATTTTTGTTTTCCACTGAATGTGAATTATAACTGAAAGAAATAGGAACTCTAACTGGTGAGTTTGTGTTTTACAATAATATAATTAACTGCTTTGACAGTACTTCCTATGGATTCTAGATTTGACAAATAGGTATTTATATTAAGGGAAAATAATGGGGTCCAAGTTTAATACTTTGGAAAACACCAAGTATAGAAAATGACAAAACCCTGTGATGTTGCTTTGGAAATGGAGGTAAAATGGATCTTAACATATGGTCAAATGTTTCCAAAAAAACAATAAACAATATGGTTGTATGTGAGAGAGAATAAAGCTAAACGTAAAAAATATACATATATATTGTAATAAGTGTTCCTTGTCTTTCACTTGTTTTTTCTAAAATTTTGATTTCATATAGAAATAAAATGCTACAAAAAATAGACTGCAATGCAAATGAATCTTGCTCTGTCTTATTTTACAGCTGAGAAGTCTCTCAACTGGGGAAGATGCTGAGGATGAAGAGGATGGCTTGGATGTGTGAACATGACCTGCCAGGCAGATTCCTGTGACAGAAAGGCCAAGACCCAAAGCTCAGGCACATTCTCAGCAAAGAACATTCCTGAGACAGGCTCCTTCCTGAGGGACAGAGAACAGTGAACCTTCTCTTGGAGAACATTGGCTGAGAGGTAGGGGGAGGGGGACCCAAAACATAAACAACAGTGGCACCAGAAATCACCTTAGGAGTAACTTCCACCACCTTTCTAGTAATTTTCCATGCACTGGACCAAAATTGTCTGTAATTTTCAGTCCTGAAAACAAACTGTCCTTTTTATAAGTCCTATGCGACATGCTCATTTCCACCTTTTTCCTTTCCTAATTTTGGAACAAAGCAAGCTGTTATTAGGTTGTCTTTTTGCATTTATCATGTGGAAACCCCTGCAGAGGCCTTTCTTGCAAATTGAAATGAAAGATATTTTGTATATTGTTTTTCTTTTCTTTCTTCGTCATCTTCTTCTTTTCTGGTGTGTGCAAGTAAAGGCAAACATTTCAAATTGCCACAATATAATTTAATTCCTTTCAAGGTCTGACATTGTCTTATTAATAACACATCATGAAAGGACCTGTTTAAAGTTTCTATCTCAATTTGCCACTACCTACAAGTACTGATCTATGTATATCATCCCAAATTCTATCATGCTGGATAATACTGTTACTTAGATTCTGATTTGGTGAAGACAGACAGACATGACAGCAGAAAAGGGGATGTTTTCCCATTTCATCACACACTCAAGACTCTTCAGAAGCCTGAGCACAGCTGCCCTTTCTGTGAGCCTGAACACAGACTTAAACATTCTGTAAGATTTTTTAATTATATAGACTTCTATTGGGGGACTAGATTTCTTGTTTCCAAAATATACATAGAAAATATGAATATTACTTTAGAGATTAGCCTATTCCATCTTTAATAGGCCAGGATTTGGTACTACCAGATGTTAGCATATTCTTAATTCAAATCATCAGGTTCAATTACATCACCAGGAAGGGCTGTTGTGTTCTTCCTGTATTTGAGCTATTAATAAAATATGTTTTTAATTTTCAAAATTGCTTGGCTTTGGAATGGGCCATTACTCTGGGGAGCTGGAAACACAGGAAGGCAAAGCAGTTGTTGTGAACCACTGAGGTTTGCTAAGACACACACCAAAATAAAATTTTATAACCATTTGCCTTTGTTGTTGTCTGTAATATAACTTAAATTTCCTCATTAGCATTGATGATGACATTTTCATTAGAGCATGTATATCTGGAAAATGAACCCAACACTACTTTAAATCACTGTAAGACAAAGAGAATTCTGCACATGTGTGTGTGTGTGCATATATGCATGTGAGTACGTGCTGTAAAGACAGTCAAATTCGTTTCTACGAACCAAGGCCTTTCTATCCATGACTTGAAACCCTATGGGAAGCACTTACCCAACCTGTGCACAAGGGTCTTGGCTGTGAAGTAATGGGGACATATGGAAATCATTTTCCTTACACAGAACATGATTGAGATACATCATACCTAAGCAAAGGTTCCCACCATCTTCAAGAGCCAAGTTCAGAGTGTAGGTATGGTCTTCCAGTCTTATTCTTATGTCAGTAAACTTATGGGTCAAAGGGAATTAGAGGCTTACTTTTTAGTCTTAAAAGAAATATGTTCTGGAAGATGACTATTTAAATTATTTTAAGATGCACATATTGTTGCTATTATAGTACTATTTTATTTTACTGTTTCTTAATGGATATAGAAGTTATATTTCACATTAAGGAAACCAGAGAAATTTTACTAAAGTTAAAAGTAGGGTGCATATGTATGGGGAAAAAAGAGATAGCACTTCATACTGAGCACCAGTTCTAATCAATTGGTAGTAACTATTTGGCACGTGAATGGAGAGAATTCTCAAGTGCTGTCCAGGGTTCCTGGGAACATGAACTGCGATTGATTAATGATGTCTGCCATGGACGCAGGACTGAGAAATTGCAACACTTCTCTTGTGTGTTTAGCAAGACTACACATGGTCAAATTTTGTCAGTTCTTCTCAAGTACACTCAATATTTTATGTGCACACTAAAAAATGTGTCTTACAAATAAAGAGCTACAAATTTTATGACAAAAAATATTTATGAAAGAATAAAAGTAAGCTTCTCTCAACGTGCACTCAGGCCATGAGCTAAATAGCAAAAGCAAAAGGGGAGATCTTGGTTATTTAACTCATAGAACCCCTAAGGTAACAAAAGTATGTGTTTTTTTAGGTAGTTTATGCATTTATATGAAGATTTTATACTAAAGTCATGAAGATAAAATAATGCCATAGAGTAGAGAATGCACTTTATATGTGCCATATAAACTTGTGCCTTTTTGATAAGGACTCCCCATATAAGTTGGTAGCATACCACCCACATAGAATGCAAGAAAAATTTTCCAAGATACCATCCAAATGTGCTCTCTATTGATCTTGTTATTAAATTTTTAATAACCAAGTCAAGAAATCTTTTAATATTAATTTCCCCCCAATACTTAGATAAATTCTGAGTATCTATAAACTCAGGACTGCACATTCAGTAGCAAATATCTGGAATGCGTCTACTTTCTGTTGCCAAGTGAGTATAGATTGTTGGGACTGGCAGACAATCTGATTGAGACAAGGCTCAATGCAATAACATCTTTTGAAGAACCTGATGTGCCAGTGTCTGGACAGAAGATTAACTCTGCCCATGGCTGCAGTTAAGACACCAGTGCCCCTAAACTTCTCCAGCAGGACCTAAAGCATGCAACCTCTACAGAGAATTCCACACACAGAAATGTTCAATATATAAACTTGGAACAGAATCCCCAGTTTTATGTTATTTTCAGTCTACTCCTAAATCCAATAAAGCTATACTTATAAAAAAGAATAGAATGTAATGCTTTGGCACTACAAAATATCTTATTAGGAAACCCAGTCATACCAGGGAAGAGTCATCTAATCAAAGAAACTCACTAAAGCTTGTGTGAATCTAGGTAGGTTCTCTTTCTAGCTTAGAGTTTTTGAATTTGGTACTATGAATGTGAATAGGACAATTAACTGAACTGGTTAGAGCATGGTGCTAATGATCAAGGTCAGGAAGCTGGTCCCCTAGGAGTGAGTGAGCAACGAACAGAAAAAAGAAAGATCTTTTCCATAAGCATAGCTTGGACCTATAACCACAGTGACCTGTCACTCAAAGGCTTATTCTTAATCCCAGTTGAGATCAAGTAGGAACATGTAGAGAACTCATTACTACAGGGTCACAGAATCCTACATGATCCAGTGGTGGGGGACAACTTCTAGGAAGAAGAAATTCCTATCACTCTGGCCTTCAGTCAAATTATCTATGCTAGTCCCATGCCAAATATACATTGATTTTTTTATTTTTCAAAATCAATTCCAACTCAATTCAACAAAGATAATGAATTCCAGATGTGAAGGGCAAAGATTAAGATTTTTGTGTGTTTGTGTGATGTCCCCTCCTTCATTTGTGATTTTAAGATTTTTATTTAGATGTAACTGACATTCATTATGATTGAAGTTGCAGTATAATTATTGGGTATGTGTTTAGGTGAAATGGCTATTTAATATCCATCCCTATACACCATTATGATTTTTTTTCTTATAATCGAAATTTTAAAGATTTACTCTCTTTGTAACTTTCAAATATACAATACCATATTATATTAACTGCTTCCCAATCTGTGCATTATGCCATGATTTCTTTACTGTATAAGGAGGAGTTTATACTTTTTAATTTTCTTTTTCCATTTCAATCACACCCAACACACTCTCCTCCTCCACCGGCACTAACTACCAATCTATTCTCTGAGCTTGTTTGTAGTTTTGATTGTGTGTGTGTCTTTAGATTCCACATATAAATGAGATTTCATGGTATTTTTCTTTCTCTGTCTGACTTATTTCACTTAGGAAAAAATCCTCAATGTCTAGCCACATTGTGGCAAATGGCAAGATTTTCTTCTCTTTATGACTGGATGATAATTCATTGTGTATATATTTATAAGTATATTTATAAATGCATGTATGTATATAAATAAATACACATATATAGGTATCTATATATAAATATATGTATATATATTTAACATTATCTTTATCCACTCATGGACACTTAGCTTGCTTCCACTGGTAATTATAAATAATTCTAGTATGAATGTGGGGAATAGATATGTCTTTTACAGTTACTGTTTTCATTTTCTTTGGATAAATACCCAGAAGTACAATGGTTGTATTGTATGGTACTTCTACTTTTAATTTCTTGAGGAAAATCCATAGTGGCTCGCAACAATTTATCTTCCCACCAACAATACACAAGGGTTCCCTTTTCTCTACTTCCTTGTCAACACTTGTTACCTTTGTCTTTTTGCTAATACACATTCTAACCATTGTCAGGTTAGACTCTTTGTAATCTTGACTTGATGACTAGTGGCATTTCATGCACTTGTTGGTATCTGTATGGTGAGATTCACTTTAATTGAGCATTTATTATGTCACATACTTTTGGTTACCTTAAATGCATTGTGATATTCAATCATTCTACCAACCTCTGGAAAATCCACACATAGGTGCACATATGTATTTCTTGCTACAAAACCAGGTTTGTGTTTCAGAATCAGACAGGTCTGAGTTCTTAAATCCTTAAGTTTCATTAAGTAGTACATATGTCATTCAACTTTTCAAAGCTTAATTTCCTTTAATGATAGGATGTCAATAATAGGTACCTACTACTATCAAGAAAAGATAAAATGAAATGAAATAATACATATGAGGCATTTAGTACAGTCCATGGAATATGGCAGTATTCAAAGTTAAACAGGGGTGGGAGAGAAAAGCAAGCAGGTCAATCACTCCAAGGCATTTTATTTCCATATTTTTGTACATTGAGAGTTGAACTAGCATTTTAGTAAAAATGGTCATGTCTAAAACAAGAATTAGCAAATTAAATTCTATAAAGTGTCAGATAATAAACACTCGAGTCCTTGTAGACCACATGGTTTCTTTAACCGTGACTCATCTCATCATTTAGCTAGAAAGCAGCCATATGTAATTCATAGGCAAAGGGCATTGCTGTGCTCCAATTACATTTGTTTACCAAAAAAGGACAGATTTAATCTACAGATCAGTTTGACAAACCCTAGTCTGAAGGTTTTTTTGTGATATTTACGTTACCTACTGTCTCTTTATTAATAACATATTAAATTTAACTTTCCAAAGTGAGACTTTTAAATCCTGAATAATTTCTAATTTTGAATTACCACTAACAATTTCCTCTTGCTGTCTCCCAAAGCTTCTTTGTTCAGCTAATATAAAGATCAGCTAAATTTGGCCCTAATTACAATGTTGTTGGAATGAACAAGGAAGTAGGGAACAATAGATAAGTTTAAAAGCATTTACCAGGGAGAAAGAATCTCAGCATGCATCCCTTTCTTTTTTTCCCAGATTATCGGGAATTAATAAATCAACTTGATGGTCATGCTGGAATTTTGAATCAGGCCCCTCCGAGGGCAATCAGGGTTCATCTTTTCCTTGGAAAAATCCATGCTTGTTTACAGATCATAGAACTCTCTGGCTCCTCCTCTGCCTCCCACATATTATTAGGTCTAGGCCTTAACATCTTCCTCTGCAGAAGAAACTTCTTAGCACTGATGGCAAGATTATAATTAGCTTTAAAATGATGACTTAAGGAATGAAACTTAGAGAATGACATGAGAAAAGTATCTGTACAAATACATTTTAACTAATTTAAAACCATTACCATCTGATCATTGATAAAATTTCTTTATGCCAGGATTATTTTTTGACACTTTTTTTTGGGTCTTGATAAGAATTCGCACCTAAGATAAGAAATAGTCACTCATTAAAAATATGTTTTGAAGTTCAATAAATTCCAACACCATTTAACTCAACACTGATTCCAAAAAAAAAGGGGGAAGATTGAAAGACAAAGAGGAGAAAAATTGTTACAGATTTATTAGTGTTAAAAAAAAAACCAACTCAAAACAGAATCATTTTATCTGGTTGAGTTTGTGCCAGTCTGTTCTGTCTCTTATACCAAATAATACTTTCTAGTTTGTTGACTGAGACTACTCAGGTTCTTTATTTCCTTGTTATTTTCTATTGCCATGTTAAAATTGAACACTTGTAGGAGAAAAGGGTTTAAAGAATTATATTTGAGAAGAATTGAATTATGGAAGAAGAATTTTGGCCTCTTCACTTAACTTTCTTTAATAGAGCTGTAACAGTCATGGAAAGATTTTGTCATCCCCCTCATAAATCACAATTACTGGTATCTCCCCAAAACACAGATGAAGACCTTATTGTGCTCTCTCTGCTCAGAGCCATGCTGTGGTTGTGTCACTGAAATATCTGTTCCTGGAGCAGATGATCCCCAATTAGTGAGAATGAGACCAGTTCCTCCACAGGTCTCGTCTCTACCTAGTGAGACCATCTGCTTTTCACTGATACCTGTAGGACCCTGTCCTCTCTCTTGTATTCAGGAAATGCTAGGCTGCCCTCCATCCCCTGCTTTGAACCTGAGTTGTAGTTTTAAATAATATAATACCAGTTGTAGAGAAAGAATGACTAAAAAAATCAAACATTCGTGGCAGGAGTCATTTTTGGCAAGACTGTTCAGTCATTGTATGTGAATGTGCACGTACTACCTCCAAAACCCAGGAGCAAATCAAGCATATTCCATTTAGCCAACACTATAATGAAGTCCAAGAAGAGATGATTAGCTAGTTCCCAGCTACAAGGTGTCAGCAACTCAATTGCACTAGAAACGAGGTGTGACACATATGAAATTTGGTCATGCCTCATGTATTGCATATATTTATGCATATAAATGTTTTGGCAAGAGCCCTCCCAGTGGTGCAAGGGGTTAAGCACCACACTATGAAGCATCCACAGACACTGCAGCACACCTTCGATCCCTGGCCAAGGAGGTGGCCCATAAGGTGCAGCAGACCTCTCCTGCCTCACCCATTGCTCCTCTCAGCAGTGTATTTCAGTCAGTCTGCCTGTTCTGCTCCCCACTCTGTCTCTGGTGAATCCTCTCACCCTCTGCACCTCTGGCCTACACCCCAGCTCTTGTTTGCATCAATAAATAAATCTTTAAAAATATGTTTTGGCAAATTTCTTCTAGATGATTTTTTTTAAAATTACACGTGTTGCTTCGATATTGTTAATACATAACAAAGACATGTAAAAGTTCAAAGGCATTGGGTTGCCTACCTCTTCAAGTCCAGCTCAAAGGGAGCAATAGGACCTGAGTTCGTGGACGTTAACAGGAAGGTGTCTCCACCCCAACTTGGCTGATAGGGAGATGCCTGTATTGTTCCTAAATTACAGCAATGTGGGTGGCAACTGAAATAGGCCTAAGACTTGAAAGAAATTTGACTTTACCCAATGGAAATTAGACCTCAGCACAATAAGAATCCTGAAAATTAGTGTTTACACTATACTTCTTTGAAGCCATTACACCTAGTTGCTTTGGCTGGGATAGTAATGTAAGTAAGAAGGATTGTTGAAACCAGTATAATTACACAATGTTCCTAGGCCAACAAGGTCATGTTGTTTTTATTATGAGCACACCAAAATTTGGTGATTGACGATTAAATTTGTTTTCTTTTCAAAACCTACTTTATGTTTACTATCTTATTTAGTTTATCTAAATCTTGACAACCTGGCAGCCTGAACATTAGTACTTCTACTTAATCCATAAGAAAATTATTGCTCATTATGGTCCATGCCATTTCTGTTTAGGGAAATGAGTAGTATTCATACTTGAATTATTATATCTTTCAGATTTATGGTCTTTTCAATAGAAAACTACTGTATCCTTTATAGTAGTGCTTAAAAAGGAATGAGTCCTAATGCTTTACTTCTATTCTCATCCTTCATTTAATTTTTAAAATACAAATATCACCACACAGGCAGATACTAGATCTACAACCTCACACATCATTTCAAAGTTCAGACCTCACCATGAGGAAAGTGATTTCTTCATATTTTGAATTTTTCTTTGGCAGTTGGAAATTCTATGGCCACCATGAATTCTATGGAAACACACAAACAAGGGAAACCAAACAGGAAGCCCTCTATTTTTTTTATTATCAGCAGGAAATTTAGCTCAGGAAGTACAATAAAACCTTGGCTATTCAGAATCCTTAGGGAATGGATCCTTCCAGAAAACCAAGCTTTGGAAATCCCTGAGGGCAAACTCCCTTAAGTCCTGAAACTAGGTTATTTAATTACTCTGAATTGAAACATTCTGAATATGTGCTAAGCATCCCCTGCATGTTAAACTGAGTTGGTTATTTCTTAATTAGTCAAAAGCATTTTAATGCAAATCATTTATTTTAATATTACCTAAATGTCTTTACATTCAACTGAGGAATGTAAAACACTTCAGCAATTAATTAAATTGTGTGTGTGTGTGTGCATGCGCGCGCGCCAGAGCACACACACATTTTAATTGTGTTTGTCTTCGGTAGATTTTCTGCCACCTTCTTTGCAATCGACTCTTTTTCGTTCCTTAATAAACTCTCTCTCCCCCTTTTAATTTGCAAAATTGAGCGTAGTTAAGCAAGCCCGTTAAAACTACAGTAAAGTATGAGTAAATAGGTAGGTAAAAACCTTAGTTGTTCTGTGGATATCTAGAAAGCTTTACTTCTTGGATTTTGTCATATCTCAACCAAACCAAACAAAGCAAAACAAAAGTCAAGGGAATACATTTTCACAGTCTGGATCCAATTAGTGTTCTTAACCATGTAGACACAGTCTAAGAAAGAATGGTTTGGACAAATTTAAAAATAATAGTACTGTGGACATGCATCTGAATTCAATGATAATTTGAATCCTAGGGGATTTTAAAGGAAATATGCCCATATTCAAATTTCCCTTGGAGTCAAACCTATCATAACTTGTTACTTTGAAATGACCAAGTTAAATTTCACCAATTAATGCATTAATTCAAGAAATATTTACCAAATGATAACCACGTGCAGTCACTGTATCGTATCCAATACATAGCAAATCAAGCTACACTAACACGCTTATTTCTTATCATATTTTTTAATTATTTTACTGTTATGTATTTGGTTGTTTACTCATGTCAGTATTTGTTAAGTGGCTCCAAATAACCTATTAGCTGCAAGACCTACGTTAGGTCTTGAGGAATTAATGGTGAATCAAAACATGGTCCCAGCTCTTAACCAATCAATTCATGGACAAGGCGGAGGGGGTTGTGACAGTGGGTATTTGAAGGGGGAGGAAGGGGAGACAACCAAGGACTGCACACAGATGTAAAAGCACAGACACGAAGATCAGGACAGGCGCAGGGAGTCCCACAAAAGCACATAACTGGGGACACCCATTTTTGCTAGTATGTCAGCAAAGCTTCTGCAAAGAATTAAGGTCTGAGGTAAAAGTGAATGAGGTAACCAGGAAAAGCATAGAAGGTGCTGGGTTGGTTGGAAAGGAATCCAGGTTGATGGAATGCCCCCACCCCAAGCAAGGACTAGAGGTGGGGGCCGTATTAGGTACCCACAGAGGCTTAATGCTAAAGTTAAGAGACCTGCCACATTGGCGAGGTCAGCCAGCTAGTCAAGAACATTAGAAACTTCATAAGTTCTCTTAGGGATTTTATTTTCAGCCCTAGAGAATGTGAATTTATTTAAAAAAAAATAGCTTGTTTTTTAAGACTAATGATAAAGGGCAATAGAATAGAAGTTTCACCTAGAAATCCATATGCATTTCATATTTTATATGAAAGACCAAAAAGCTGCAAAACTTCTCGAAATGCCTTCATGACCATTTAGTCATTTCCCTGAGTACAAGGTTGTGATGTGAACTCCTGTGACTATTTTTGCCGATACAAATCTGATTTCTGTTTCATGCTTTTGGCGTTGTTTTCCAACTAGGAGAACAACAGAAGACGAACCTCCAGATGATAGTCCCAGCTCAGAAGAGGCCCCCTCCAGATTAGACCAGAAAGGTATCAAGGTTGCTCCACACTGAATGATAAGTAAAGATGCCAAATGAGCAGTCCAGATTGGAAAAGGAAATGGAGATATCCACATTGGGGATTCCAAAACGTAAGCGTGGGACTATGGATTGTCAGATGAAAAAGCTCTTGAAAAATATTATGGTTATGTATTTAATGGATGTCTCAGAGCTCCAAGGGAAATTACCACAGTAGGTATACAGAAGACCAAGCAAAATAAAATATAAAGGTGGTTATTAACCCCAGAAAAGTAAAAGTAAGAAACAGGAGACATAATCATAGGATACTCTTGGTTAAGCAGAGGCCACTTCATGGAAATATGTACAATCAGATAAAAGGAGAGACTGCATTTGGGGGGAGGCATGTGTGTGGCATAAGATAATTAAATCTGCACATTTATCTTCATAAATAGCTTATGTATATTCAATAGCTTATACATAATACTGATAAAAATCACTATAAGAATATTATTTAAGAATATGGATTTAATTTCCAGAAGAAACTAAAGGAGCTCGAAATGATTATCTCAAAGAAATAGTAGGACTGTTAAATCTAGAGGGGAGAGGACGGGAACTACTGTTTTTGTTTATAACTTCATGGGACAATTGGACATTTTAAGATACATATGAATATATTTCTTTCATAAACATTAAAATTAACTTAAAAACAAGCATGTGCATATACTTCTCATATTATTTGAATTTATCTGATCAGAATGAACTCAGATTTGACCTACCATTCAGAAGAAATTTAAAACAAGTTAATATAAGTTAATTTGGGGAGAATTTACTGATAGTTTCAAACATCTTTTCCTTCTACATTACTTTTTTTAATTATCTCTTTTCTTTCCCCAAAGCAGTTCAGGAATTGCCAATATTGCTCTTGTGGACATTTTCTGAGGTGTGAGCTTAAACAGAAAATATTTATCTTGAAATGCAGCCAAGAGATAACAAGTGTGGAAAGGAATAACACAGAACTCAACAATTCTGAAACAGATACACAAAGGCAAAATGTGGTTCCCTGGGTTCAGCTTCCAAATCCAGGCTGAAAGAGCCACAAAACTATCAAGTCCTTTTGAGCTTAGAAAACGTCTTTTCAGTACCTGAATGGCATGACCTCCTTCTCCCTTTAGACATTTCTAACATCTCTGGCTTATAGATGTTTTAAGTCCAGAAAATTAAATGGAAAATATCAGACAAAGACTACTAATTACGCCTAATTAGTCTAAATGGTCCATGAGTGCATCGGGCTATTTGAAAGGTTGTTTAATTTAAGATACTTATTCAAATTCATGAAAACTCTGGAGGAGAGGGCAGTGGTCAAATCCTCATGACTTGTGTTCTATGATGAATCTGGCTTCCCAGAGAAGTATTCTGAGAAAATGAACAATGGACCATAACAATAAGTCCATTTTTACCTAGTCAATGTGCGAAGTTAATTATATTAACCAGGATAACTAGGAAATTTTTATAATAAAAATAAATTAAGAAAGTCCATTATAAATTGTTCTAAATGTCATCAGCACCAAATTAAGTACTAGTTTTCTTTTGGTCCCCTAAAGAAGGACATATTTTTGGACCAGTCAAAACAATTCTCTAAGAAAAATATTCATACCTACATGCTACTCATCTCAGAGCGGGAGGAGTAAGGATGAGGGACAGATGAGGGACAACACAGGTGATCTAAACAGATCTGAAATTCTGTACTCGAACCTTAGTGTGTGTTGACACTCTAGTTGCAGACAGCGATACCCACTCTTTCTGGTACAAGCAGAAAAATAATTTACTGTACATGTTAAGTGCTCACAAAGTCTCCTGGAAGCCAGAGAAGCAGGTGTGTGTGTGAAATGCAGGAGGACTTCTGGAAGGTTGGTGGCATCAGCCAATACAGAAGATGGAGAGCAAAGCCTCATCATGTTCTAGGGCTTCTCCGAGAAAGCACTGTTGCCATCTGCTGAGGGCCCCTGCCTCATCTGCTGGAAACTCTGCAGGACTGGACACCAAAGGTCCTGTCACTGCTACTCTCTGAGAATCAGAAAACCCTGCCACCCCATTCATCGGAATATGAGTTCAGCTCAGTTTTGAACAGAAAGCTTGTGTGGCCCAGGGGGTTCCTGGAGTCTGGGCCACATCACATGTTTATGTCCTGGCCACAAAAA
The DNA here is from genome assembly GCA_019455555.1 of Galemys pyrenaicus. Lineage (NCBI taxonomy): Eukaryota > Metazoa > Chordata > Mammalia > Eulipotyphla > Talpidae > Galemys > Galemys pyrenaicus. The sequence goes on from JAGFMF010011501.1 coordinate 17,089,998, forward strand.
AGACTAGAGTGAAGCTCTTACCAGTCCCAGGAAGGAGGGTGTGAGATCATGGTAAGGTCTCCAAACTTGGAGAGAGATTTGAAAAAAAAAGTCCCAGGCAGAGAGAAAATATGGCAAATATCCATCATTCAAATGACAGTATAAATACAAGTTGGTACAATCGCCAACTAATGACAATCAGTATCAAAGGGATTTTAAGTAACTCCCATGATAAAGGACGTTCAGAAAGTAAAGCTCAAACCAACATTTAGTAAGATGTGATAATGATCATGACATAGCCCTGAATAACAGCATTTCCTGGGATCCAACATCCATCCTGGGATGGCTGTCACAGTGGATGTTTTTCTGTAGAGTGATCATGGGGTGATGTTGATGATGACAAAGCTGATGGTGACGATGACAACGACGGCAGATGTTTTCTCATTCTTGCTGAATGTTTTAAATAATGGCTCATTTATTTCCTCCAACAAATAATAGGTTGGCCTGATAATCTTCACATTTTATTGAAAAATCAGACTTAGAGAAGTCAGCCAGATTTACCAAGAGTGGAGGGAATTAGAGTTTGAACACAGGCGATCTAAACAGATCTGAAGTTCTGCACTGAGATTTCAGTCAGAGCTCTACCACTACAAAGACTGTCCTCTGAGTCCCCCTTTCTTGGAGGACTGGGGATGGAAAATTTTGTCTTATCTTTCCTACATAGTTATTTTGAAAGGCAAATAAGCAAAAACACTTTATAAACTGTAAGGTGCTTTTAATATGCAAAGTGCCATTACAGGTAATGATTCAGAAATGCTTTTTCAAACCTCATTACTCTTAGTCATTACTATTGTGCGAAACACTGGAGGCCGACGTGGTGGCACGGGGTAAAAATATCAGCACTATCAAGCTATTGCCAGCCACTGAGACATGAGTTTGGCATGAGTTCAATCCCCGGCCAAGGAGTTGACCCACATGGTACAGCAGCCCTCTCCTGTCTTGCCCATTGCTCCCCCTAGCAGTGTATTTCAGTAGACTACCTGTTCTGCTCCCCACTCGCTCTCTGGTGGGTCCCCTCAACCCCCAAACCTCTGGCCCACACCCCAGTTCTTGTATGCATGAATAAAAATAGATCTTTGAAAAAATGTATTGTGCCAAACACATTTGTTATGTTTGATCTCTAGCCTCCATAGCACCTCTGATGGGTAAGGCTTTCTCTGAGGAGCAACCTCACCTGTCCACTCTCTGTGCTAGAGCAATGGACATGTTCTCACCCTCAGCTCCAGGAACAGCTCCTGACTGGCATCAGTCAAAATTTGTATCTGATCCCATTGACCTCGGGGGTTGGCATGTCAGCCAGGCAGAACTCAGTTGGTAATGAGAGATGTTCATGAGTTTCTGGAAGCAGAGTGTCCTCTCTTTATAATATCTATCAGAAAAGCATCTCTTTACCACCTCACACCACTGAGAATGGCACATATCAAAAAAAGTAGCAACAACAAATGTTGGTGAGGATGTGGAGAAAAAGGAACTCTCTTACACTGCTGGTGGGAATGCCAGATGGTCCAACCATTATGAAAAGCAGTATGGCGATTCCTCAATCTACTAAGAATGGAACTTCCATATGATCCAGCAATCCCACTCCTAGGAATATACCCAAAAGACACAAATACACTGATTCAAAAGAATACCTACACCCCTATGTTTATAACAGCACTCCTTACAATAGGTAAGACCTGGAAACAACCTAAATGCCCAAAAACAGATGAGTGGATCGGGAAGGTGTGGTACATATACACAATGGAATACTACTCAGCAATCAGAAAGGAAAAACTAGACTCATTCATAGGAACATGGATGGATCTAGAAGGGATTTTGCTCAGCGAAGTAAGTCAGAAGGCAAAAGAAAAATACCGGATGGTTCCTCCCTTAGGAGGAACATAAGGGAACCAAATAACGATCAAGGAAAGGAATAAGAACAATAATAATAACAATAACAGCAATAAAGACACAGAAACCAAAAATGAGGAGACAAGGACAGACTGGGGACACTTGGTGGGGAGGGGAGAGGGAGGGTTGAGGGAAGATGGGAGCACGAGGGACTGAGGTGATGGTGCACTGGTGAGATGGTGATGGGGAATACATGGGGGATTACAATTGATGGCAAGTATATGTAAATTTAAAAAAAATTATATAAAAAAAGAGAAAAGCATCTCTTGCTTTAGATACCATAAAATGAATCTCTGAGGTCTGAAACTGGAGGAGGAGACTGGACTGGCAGTGAGCCATCTTGAGGAAAGGATTAGTCCAAAGACACAGGACAGAAGAGAGCAAGGTCCCCCAAGGCATTACCTATGTCATGGATTCAGCCCAGGTCATGGTCCACACATTTCTTAGTTGTCTCTGCCCTTTAAATTATATTACATGTTGTTTATGACACATCATTAACTGGGCTTTTTATTTTTATTATTTTTTATTTATTTACTTTTTAAAATTTTTATATAGAACTGGTGTGCAGGCCAGAGGTGCAGGGGAGGGAAGGGAAGAGAGAGAGATAAAAGGATTCACCAGAGACAGAGCGGGGAGCGGAAAAGGCAAATCAACTGAAACACACTGCTGAGGGGAGCAGCGGGCAAGGCAGGAGCGGTCTGCTGCACCATGTGGGTCAGCTCCCTGGCCAGGGATCAAACTCAAGCTGTAGCAGAGGTAACGCTGAAACTTAACACCTAGGCCACCAGGGAGGCCCTGAATGGGCTTTTTTAAAATAATGTTTTGTCTTATCCAACGGTTATTATTCAACAGCTCTTTACTTTTCCCATTTAAAAGATTCCAAATTAATTCGTAAGGCACTGACAATCATAATAATGTCCGAGATTCTACCAATCTTGGACCGTTCCACTTATAGACGAGGCATTTCCCACTTTTTCCTACCATTCAGATCAAAATAGTAGAACTGGAAGAGATTGTCTAGACCAAATTGTCTAGACCAAATCCCTCATTATATGGATGGAGAAGCTAAGATCCATAGTCACGTGCCTTTCTTAAACTCAGCTAATTATTTGCAAAGCGAGGGCAAGAATCCAGATATTCTGATGTGGTTTTTGTTTTTTGTTTTGCTTATTAATTCATAACAAAAAGACCACTGGGTCCTGTTGCTGTTACCTTCAGATTAGGGCCTATGGTATAGTCTTTTGAATCCCTTCGGTACTAAGAAAGCTCTATCCTTTGAAGATGGATTTGATTTTTGGAAACAATCAAAAGTCATTTAGTGCCAAGTACAGAAAACCAGGTGGATAATCAAACCAAGTAATTCATGGCTTGGTTCAAAATGGGTGCAACATGGAAATAATGAGACTGATATCTTTTAATTGTAATTCATAAACAAGTTTTGATGTTATTACATGAAAATGGAAATTTCTTTCACATTCATTTTGGAATTATATTACTCACAATTCAATTCTATCATGTTCCCTGGACCTTAACCGAGGCTCTGAAAGCAATCTTACATAATGAAAGTAGCCATAATGATATGGAAACTTTTCAATAGATGAAACAGAGAGAAAATAAATAATGTAATTTAATTTAACAATAATTTGTTGAGTGCTTATTATATACCAATCACTACTGCAGACCTTGATAAAGGAAATACAGTTATTCTTAACTCCCTCTTTGAATGATTAGAAATTGAGTCTCACAGAGGTTAAATGAACTTTGCAAAGATCCTTGATTCCCAGAACAGCAATCTTGGTAAAGAACCAACATGTATTAACATTCCACCCTTGATATAATTAGATGCAAAAGAAAAGCAGTCTCTAGCCAAGACAGTGAATTGGCATCAAGAATTAACCCAACACACTTATGAACATGACCCAGAATGTATAAAATTAGAATCCCTTTTTAAATTCAAGGAAATCCATAGAAAGTTTATATAGAACTTGAAAGACTGGGAAGTGATAGTATCTTAAAATCATGAAAGATAATGCAATCACAAAACCTCCAAAAAGAAATATGGGACTTTGAAAAACTGAGTGGAAGAAAAGATGAGTATTACTTTTATAGCCTGGTACAGCTATAAATGTATGACCTAGGGATTTCTTTACCTAGATGAGAGTGTGTTCCAAAAATGAGACTGGGTTTCTCTGTAGCTCCTGATTCCCATCCTTTGTTTTGGATTCCTCATTCACTAGGCAATTCAGGTTTTCATTTGGTTTCAGGGATAGGCTTCTACTGTAAACGTCTCCCAGGGTGGTCTTTGAGGCACTGCTAACTCCTCCCACTGTGCACACGCCGGATTCTGCCAGAGAGCTGGTGCCTTAGGCACTGGAGACTGGTTTCCCAGAGAGAAGCCTTGATGCAGAGTGCAGACTTGCACTCTGACCCAGCTTAATCAAACTTGTGGGATGGATATTCATGTTCAGTTGAAGAGCAGAACTGGAACAGGGGCGAGCACTCCAAAGAAGATCATCTATTATATGCCTCCCCTCTCTCCGCCTCCCCATTTTAGACAAAATCACCATAAGCAAAATTAGGATCTTAATGTTTACTGAGAACAGATTTCTTCCCTTGGTTCTGACCATTTTGCAAGAAAGGAGAAATGAATGCCCCAGTGAAAAAGAGAGAAAAGATGTCTGGTGAACTTGTGGATTGTAAAAAAAAAAAAACGATGGTTACCTGGATTAACAAATATATCATGTGATACATCTGGGATATGGTCACATGGTTGTGTCTGTCTCCTCACTTTTTCTTCTCCTTTCCTCCTTGTAGATGTCAGAAAACTCATAAAGGTGCCCTGACCTGAAAATCTCCTGGGTGGTTACATTATTTGATGCAAACTCTTGCTGTATACCCCGCAGCAAAAAGGGGAGGGTTTGGACACATGTACAACTGCTATCCAGCTGTTACATGCAAGTGCCCATGAGGGGAGACAAAAAATAGTCAGCTATTTTAATGCTAGTCCTGGGCATCTCTATCCCGGGAAAAGTCCCCTAATGTGGTTTTGTTGGTTATACAATATATTGTGTCCTATTTAAAGTCCAGCAGGCTGGTTTTAAAATTTGAATTATATACTTACTAACACTATACAGTTAGGGTGACTTAATCTCTGGGAGCCTCATTTCCTCATCTGTCAATAGGTGGTAATAATAAAAATATATATTATATCACATAAAATTTTGTGACGATTAAGTGAGCAACTACTTAAAAGGGAGTAATATCATGCAACTTAAATGTTCGGAAAAAAATCATCCTGAACCTCCTGATGATTAAAAAATATATACAGCATCAATAGGAATTTTTGGAAGGTATGGTTGAAGAGAGCAGGGATAAGGTTGAGTTCCTGGTATATAATAATATTATTTTCCTATTTACAAGTTTAGCTGTCAGTATCCAAATATTCCATTAAGTTTTATTGTTCCTATGTGTCACACTCAGAATAACAAAGCTTAACATGTCTCAATGACTTCCTTTACTCCAGTTTGGGAAGGGGGTGTTGGAATGCTGGGTGGAGCACCATAAAGTTTTCATTGCTGACAAAAAGAAAATGATCCCTGCATAAGAACAACAACACAATTAATGACACCTTACAAGTACATGAGCATTTTCTATTTATGAGATACATATAGCACAAAAGCCTTCCTTCTATTGAACAGTATCTAGAACAAGGATTGAAACTAAATCAGACCACCAATTAAATTCATTTAAAGAATTTGCTGATTATACAACACAATTCATATGGCGAAATCCCCCCTCTAAGAAAAATGGTTGTAGAATTTTTAAAAACATATGTGAGTAAATCCAAGCTCAGTTGTCTTTTAAAATATAATCTGAGAAGCCAAAATAAGCAGTTTTTATTTATCTTAAATGTAACTTCTTTAATTTCTCTACCACCACAGGTTTTTTTTTTTATTAGTTATATTTGACATCATTTGTAGTCCCCAGGGGGTACCCACCACCATTTCACCCGTGCACCATCACCTCACTCCCTTGTGCACCCTCTGGCATCTTCCTCGTCTTTGCCCTCCCCCCTTCCCCCTCCCCTCCCCCATTGTCCCTTTGGTTTATCCCGGCTTTTTGGTCTTATTAAGTTTTGTTGTTGTTGTTGTTGTTGTTTACTTTTGGTTATAATTGCCCAATTCCTTGAGCTTA
>JAGFMF010011501.1:17096641-17114593 GCA_019455555.1 Galemys pyrenaicus
TTCCCACCAGCAGTGTACCAGGGTTCCTTTTTCTCCACATCCTCGCCAGCATTTGACATTGTTGGTGTTTTCAATGTGTGCCATTCTTACCGGTGTGAGGTGGTACCTCATTGTACCACCACAGGTTTTCAGTGACAGTTTCTTCTTATTAGAATAGTGTGCTCAGAGAAAGAATGGTAATTTCGGAGTTGATTTTTATGAGGTTATGCCATGCAGAGGTTAAGTACTTCCCCTCCTCCAGCGAGCAAGTGGCAAAGCCAGGATATAACCCAGCCAGTCCACCTCAAAGGCTTTGTCCTTAAACTAGTTGTTTTGTTGTCCCTTATACTGGTTTATTTACCTTTATAAATCGTTTCTAAATTACTATATTCACCAGTGCTTATTGGTGAATAGTAGGTTGTTTTCTAGAAATATTTTTTTTTGAAACATAATGTAATAATGGGGAGAAGGAACTTTAGAAGTCATTAAAACTAGAAAACATAAAATAAAATGTGGTAAACTAGACTCCATCGAAGTATAAAACTTCTTTAATAGAAACTGTACTAACAAACATGGTGAAAAGTAAGCGGCAGAATAAGAGAAGATATTTGCTTTGCAAATGGGTAGGAATCAGAAAAAATATAAAATCTTCCTATAAATCAAACAGTAGAAGTCAAACTTGTAATAGAAAAATGGAAAAACATTATAAGCAGGCAATTCTTAGGAGAGGTAAAATAAATAGTCAAGAAATATGAAAAGTCGCTCAACCCCACTAGTAATTAGGGAATTACAAATAAAAACAGCCATCAGATGACTTTAGAAATATTAAAATGACTGAAAATACCAACTATTGTGGAGGATATGGGAAAATAGGACGTGGCAAAACTGCAAATGGAAGTATAATTGCTAGACACATATTGAAGAACAGTATTTAGCAACATCAAGTGGAAGATGTGAATGAATGTGACCGCAAATCTCCATTTCTTGGTATATCTCATAAAAATGCATAAGGACACACATGCAAAGTTTACTTGTATGTTATTTGCAAGTTAAAAATAAGTTTAAAAAGCAAGAGGGGCATCAATGAATGAATAAATAAATAAACCAGGGTACAACTTTTCAACGGAACACTGTCCGGCCATTAAAAGGAATGGGTGAGCCTATGGACGGCTAAGTTGCAATTGTTCTTGCATACATGACAGTCATAAACTCCAGAAATAACACAAGGATAACGACCTCTGCATTCTGGACACTTAATAAACAAAACGGGGAGAGTCAAAACTTAGAGCAAATGACTAGCATAGAATGAGCCCCCATCTTCTGGGGGCTCTGTAATGGTCAAAGATGCAGGACAGGGGAAGTCAAAATTCTGATCCAAGCAAGCATGGAAAGAGCCCATTAAAAGCAGGGTTGCTGAGAACAAGACAGAGTCCCAGAAGTGAAAGAGCCAGGAAAAGAGCTAGTCCCAGAAATGAGAGTTTTTCAGTGACAGTGAAAAACTCAGCCTGTCTGGTAGAGCCTTCAACCAAGCAGGCACAGCACAAACTGAAAGCACAAGAACTAAGGTTCAAGAACCCTAACTGAGCTCAGGCATGGCACCCTATAATGTGTGTCTAGCCCAGGTTTTTGCCTCCTAAAACAGAAACATCAATGCTTCTTTTGGAACCATATCATAGACTCCAGTGTTAACACAACACCATGTGTTCCAGCTCCTCGGTAACATCCCCAAACATTCAGCATACAGAAAGTCAAGAAAATGTGAGGCCAACACCAAGATGACCCAGGACCTGTAAGCTAAAGAAAAATAAAGTGAATAAAAGCCTAGGAATTCTCAACAAAAAAGTGGGCAATTTAAAAAACACTAAAAATATAATGTCTAAAGTTAAAAAAATATGGACTGGGCATAATGGAAACATTGAGATAACAGAAGAAAGTGTCAATCAACTTGAAATAGATCAAGAGAAAGCAAACAATCTGAAGAATAAAACATGGAAAAAATGAACACCCCCCCAGGGACTACCGAAACAATTTCAAAAAGTATGATTTAATTTATGCAAACAAATCGAGTGGTAAAAAGCAAATCAGCAGTTGCCTTGCTCCAGGGGCTAAAGGAAAGTGGACACGAGGAATCTGTTTGCATGATGAAATATTTTATATTTTGATTATGGGTGTGTAGAACGCATTGAATCGCACACATTAAACCAAACTTATTGAGTGTAAACTAGTTCTTAATCACATTGATAAGAGAAAGTAAAATGAATATGATTGATGCTATTAATATATTTAATGGCTACTTAATATTAAATGAATAAGCAACCTAAAAAACAGCTACGTAACTAAAGTATAAAACCACATACGTACAGTTGAAAAAAATACTAGTTTCTATCACTTGTGATCTATACAGTACACATGTGATATATGATTGAATATATACATAGGATATATGTGGGTATGTGATATCCATGTATAGAATAGATATGGATATAGAATATATTTACATAATATACATGCACATATACAACTGTGTGCTGACATTTGGTTTGTGGGTGAATATGCATTAAACAAATTTTGACCACCTACCTTATTGCATTTACCAGAGATAAATATCAAGGGTCAAAAGCTTTGGATTCTGTCCTCTGGAAGTTTGTATGTTGGGACATGGAAGTTTACACACTAAATTCTGATACTGACTGCTTCTAGGAAGGGAGGAAAGAGAGAGGAGAGACAGACCTGGGAAAAGTGACATTAGGGACCTTGAACTTTATAATAATTATCTTTTCTTCCAGTTTTCCAATAATAATTCTTAATCTGAGCCATTTTGAAAAGAGTAAATATTTATGCATTTTGAGTGGTGAATGGATGAATGTTTATTACATTTGGTCCTTTGCAATGTTCTGTATTTGTTTTTGACATATAATCAAATGTGATGGAAATGCATTAAATCTAAGAATCTGAGAAATTAAATTATAGATCTAGATCTTAGCACTGACTGATGGATAAATAAAACTAAATATACACTGCCATTAAAGCTTCATTATTTTCTTGACTTTTATAGAGATGGAAAAGGAAAGGCCACATAATCTGAAAAATATTAGGGGGAAAGTATCTCACTTTCAAAAAGGGTATAAATATCTAGGGAAAACCCAGAAGCACAGATACCAAAATATTAAGAAGTTATTTCTGTATATTGTAATTTAAGTACTTCTTCTGTTCTTTTTTCTTAATATAGTTTTCATTTATATGTATTTTCCAAAATTTTAAATAATATCTTAATTATTTAAAAGGAAAATATTGTAAATCTTCTACTGAAAATATTACTTTAAGAATATGATTGCTACCTGAAGAATTATATTGTATTTATACATTGTGTATAAACAAAAATCATACCTACCTACTCACATAAACAATCATAAACACCTACATTAATCACTACAATAGCAATAATTGTTACAGACTTGAAAGTACACATATCAGAGTTCTTAATTTTATATATATGTATACACATATATATGTAACTTTTGGGCCCTACATTCTGTCTATCTTTTTAATCTTTTTGCCAAGTTCTCTCCCCTGAATAATCTGTGAGTATACCAATTTCACAATCTTGGAATACTGTGAATTTTTTTTTAACTTCTTTATTTATATATATTTGACATCAGGTATAGTCCCCATGGAATTTCCACCACCAATTCACCCATGCACCATCACCTTAGTCCCTATGCTCTTCCTGTCCTCATTTTCATACCAATTCCTCCCCCTTCCCTGTAAAACTGTCCAGCACCATTCGTTGAATAAGCTGTCCTTGTTCCATTGCATATTATTTGCTCCTTTGTCAAAGATAAGCTGTCCATATATGTGTAGCTTTATTTCTGGTTCTGTGGCTTTCTGTTTGGTTCCACTGAATCCTTTTCAATTCAATAAAAGAAAACATATCTTTCTGCAGTATTTGGAGTTAAGGCTGAGCCACAGTCATGTGGAAGCCCATGGCAATGAACCCCCTATTTCTCTCGCTTACAGTCAATCACCCTGCCACCTGCTGTGTCCCCTTATTCATTTGGAATCCTGTTACACTGACAGTCAAGAGGAGCATCAAGGTCACTACAACTGGCTTTTGGAGCACATATAAGTGCAAGATGGGAATTCCTAGGACAGGTTCTTGGTGTCCAGAGTAGCCAAGACTTGCTATTAGGTCAGCACAGAAAAAGCGTCTATCTGCCCACTCTTCCCACTGCCTCCTGAGTCACCGCTCCCAGGGACGCATGGGCTCCTGCAGACCACAAGTCTAAATTATGTTTTTATACCCTAGCAATGCCTAAAACCAGGCCGTTACCATTTAATTCCTTTTCTCTTTGGGTAAGAAACACTATATCCTTTCCCATGTCCTGCCTTTCATATTTCCAAGCTCCGTCCATACCAAGAAATACAGAAACATCTCTCTTGAAAAAAGTTAATTTACATGCAGGAATATGCTTCTAAAATGGGGGAATCTGCTAATCAATATGAGAAAGGTGGTCATTGCAGTAGAGACTTTATGGAGTTGCATTTTCAACGACATATAACATTTGTGTAATTAACATAGACTTGATAGTTTATTTAATCACATCTTCTAGCCTCCGCTTTAAAAATTGATCATAGAGTGGAATTTGACTGATACCAAGCAGCGGTTATGAATGGTCTTATTTCCCCTAGCAAACAAGTGAGGCACATTGAGGGGCATTTTGGTGTTATTATAAAGATAAGGGTCTTGACCAAGGCAGGTACCAAGGATACTAGAGAGGCAACAGTGAACAGGACAATCCCAAATAAATAATAATATACTTGCAATTCATTTGGGCTACATCCTCACTCACCTTGATGTATACACTCAATATTCTTTGTGTGATCCAAACACACACCGCGTTGTCCAAGAGTGAAATTTCCTGGGTAGAAAGAAAACTGAACTCTGTTTTCTGCTGAACAATAGTAAGTTCACCATTTCAGAGACCCCCCAAACTCATGCTCTCCCCCAAAGAACTCACCTGCCTATTTTTATAGGTCTGTGTACAGATGTACGGATCTATCAGCACGCTCATGGCTTCTCCTCTGATGGTGCCCAGCAGGTGCATGCTGAAATAGGTATGCGATTTTTGTTATAAAACATTTATCTCTGATTTCCTCATTATACTGCAGTTAGAGTTTTATAATGATTTTTTAGAAGTATGTGCGGAAGGCAATTTATAGACTCTATTTGATTTCAGGATAATAAAAAGGAGATTAGAAAATATTTACTATTGCAAAGCACTTTTAGTTGTGATAAGGTTGGCCGCCATTTGTCTAGAGGATGCTCTTCAACCATTTCCCTGGACTAATGAAGAGGCAAGAGTGCACCTTGACCTGGTCCAGCCTAACTATCAAATCTGTAAAGTTAGCCAGTGTTCATCCATCCTTTGGAAAACAAACCAGTTATTTGACAAATATCACAAAAGATTCAAGAATTCTCTTTGTGTTTAAGTCTCTCCTGTCTTCCCTGACTTTCTGCCTCTGCCTTTCTCTCTCAACCGTTTTTTGTGTATCTGGTTGTCTCCCTGACTTGCCCTCTTTCTACCTTTTTTTTAAAAATAAATTATTTATGCATACAAGAGCTGGGGTACAGGCAAGAGTCCAGGGAGGTGAGAGGATTTACCAGAGAGAGAGCCAGGAACAGAACAGACAGACTGACTGAAAGACTCTGCTGAGAGCAGCAGCAGCGAGGTAGGAAAGCTCTGCTATGCCATGTGGGTCCCCTTCCCTAGTTGGCGGCAGAGATCAAACTCGTGCTGCAGTGGCTGCAGTTTGCTTCATAGTGTGTTGCTTAACCCACTGCGCCAGCAGGGAGGCCCTCTTTCTATCTTTCTATCTCAATCTTTTTTCTCTTCCACTCTGTCTCTGTCTCTGTCTCCTCTGTTTATCTTTCTTTGCCTCTGCCTTACTGTTATCTCCTGCAATTGCTCACTTTCTCTGTCACTTCTCTTCCTATGTGTGTCTCTCTCTCTGTCTCTCTCTCTAATGAGGAAACAAAATGAACAGATTTGCAAACATGGTTTTCTGATAGAAAAGGCCAAAGTGTTCACTTCAGCACCAGTCTTTTAATTCTTCCCTCTGCCTAAGATGCCTTGACAGTTTTCCAGATTGGCTTTATTGCTACTTACTGCACCGTGAAGACCTTCTTGGGAAGCCAGAAGAACCATGTGCCTTGAAGTCATTGGTTTCTTTGAATTCTTCTCCCTCTCCTTTTAGAGCTCATCTTTGCAATTTGATTCTAAGCTGTTTAAAGCAAGAAATGCCTATCTTCCCTTGTAGATTTCAAAATGTCAACCAAGCAGTGGCATTTAAGAATTAATTTGCTAAAGAAACTGCAAATATTTCCCCAATCAACTATCAATATTTCCTTATAAGCAGGTCACTAATGCCTACCTTCCTATGTACCTAGACGTATTTCTGGAATGCGATGCTTAGGAGCCCAGGAGAGCTCCAGAGAAGACTGCCCCTCTTGAAGGTGGGGGAGGCATGGCTAGCCAGGAGCAGGTGCCTGCGAGCTGAGACTGAGAGTGAACACTCAGAGTCTTAGAGTTTAAAAAGGCATTCACAAGCCCAGCCATCCACAGGGTAACAATACGCCCCAATTTGAAAATAACCCTGATTTTCATCTCTTTGTTGCAACATAACTATCATTTTCGAAGATTTTTACTCTCAAAAGCGTCCTGGTATGGATGTGGCCCGGTGCCCCCCATGGGTGAAGTCCAGAGAGATGCTCTGTTTGATTGAGGGCACAGGTGAGACTGTGGTGCTGGAGAGTGACACATCTCTGGAGCCATATACAACTGCTGGACCTCATGTGGTCTAGCTATGGTCTGGCTGTGGCCTGCAGCAGCTGAAGGAGAAGCTTACATCCAGGTCTTTCTAGCCCTGGACCTACACATTTTATTAGGGACAAATACAAGGAGGGAAATCAGAGAAAAGGCCTGTCTGGGCTCTATGACTTATTAACTATGTGACCTTTGGAAAACCTTCACAAGTTTATGGTGCTTCATCTATAAAATCAAAGGCATAGGCTATGTTTCACTTTTGATGCCCTGAGGTCTAAGAACCTAATTCTGATGTAAAACATTGCTTTGTTTTTTTCTAATGCATTTATTATCATCTTGATTATCCTAAAATGGGGACAATTATTCATATTTTCACTCTCTTAAAAATGACATTCTTTTCCCTTTCTATTTCTTGGATGTCTGGCCCTAGTGGAAATGCCATTAAAATCACTGGCTAGTACTAAAACACCACCTTAAGGTAGAATACACTATCATATTAATTTTTGATCCGAACATTGAATAGCTCTCCATTTTATGTATTATTACTATTACTGAAATTTATGCATAAACCAAACTTTGAAGAAAATATAACAAATTGGTTATAAAATTTGTGCTCAGTGGGTGGTAAGATTATGGGGTTATTATTTTGGTTACTCTTTTTTTTTTTGTTTTGTTTTGTTTTGCCTTTCAAGTTATTGTATTTTATGTGACTGGATTGCTTCAGTAATGAAAGATACAAGAATGTTAAAATATAAAAAGATATAAGAATAATCTTATGGATAAATACATAGAAAAAAGAACCAAAAAGGAAACACAGGGAACCATGAGTGATGATTACTGTTGTTGAGGAAAATAAAAGGAGGCAGGAAGCCTGCAAATGATAATTTGGGTCTCTGTATACTTCTGTATTATTTCATATTTTTACACAGAACCTTTACTCATGCATTATTTATGTACTTAAAATGAATTAATTAAACTTTAAAATGAATTATTTACTTTGAATTTAGTGAGATTGAGTTTTCCTTGATTGCAGAAAGCTTTGTCAATTTCATGACAAACAGAAGCCTTCATGTCTGCCCCAGTTTCTACATTTTATTAAAGACAGGTCTGAGCGAGTCAGCAACTTGTCCCAAGTAGCAGAGGATGTTAGAAGCAAGGTTTGGGCTGGAACTTCCTTCTTCCCTAAACCGAGCCTACAGAAATTTCTATTTGGTTTTAAAATTTCTCTTTCTGAATTAACATACATTTGCATTTAAAACCCCATGATCCAGCAACACCACATCCCCCTTTGAGGCCCATTCATCTTTTTCAAATGTGAATCTGAGGATGGAGAGAAACATCAATTACTTTATGTCTTTGTGAAGAATAAACCTGGTTAAACAGATTTTTTTAATTTTCCTTGGGAGTAGAGGAGTAGTAGAAAGTTGATAAGAGACACCTGTTGGCTTATTATTTAGTACAGATGCATGTGTGTGTGTGTGTGTCTTCTAATGGATCTCCTTTCAAATTAAACAGCAATGTGTCTCCGTGTGAAGCAAAACACACAGGGAGTGTGTTATCTGTGATCTGTCTCCCAAGAGGAGCCCAGAAGGTACTCACTGCCATTCTTCTGGACAAAAGCAAACAACATTTAAAATTGTGCTGTGCACAAATCCTTTCCTCCCCATTCCTCCATTCTTTCTTCTTTGAAAAGTTGCCCAAGCATCTTTCTTAATTTCCATATTTTTTACCTTTAGCGTGGAGTCAAAGATAAATTTCCCTTAGCACCTCTTCCTTTAAAGCTAGCCACGCTTCTTTAGTTTGGGGAACTTGGGTCTCATCATCATGAACAAATCAGCACAATATGCCAGAGATTTCTACTTTATTCCCTTAAAAAAAAAAACAAAACAAAAACAAACTTGTACTTTGTTAACTACCATTCCAGACATTTGGATGCTCGGGTCTACAATTTTTGTGTCTGTGTGCAAAAACTGGGGCGTCAGCTCTTGCTCAGATGAAACGATGCTCTATTCATGCCTGCTGATAGGAACTCACAATGCGTCTCTATCAATTTCCCTTGAAAACATCCCTCATCCTTCCCCTTAAGCAATCAACCTGCCCTGACGCGGCTGCACCTGTGCCTCCCTGCGAGCCAGCCCCACACGCCACAGTCCTCCAGCCAGTGTCCTCAGTGGCTACTTCTCCTTCCTCTCTTTGTTCCTGTCTTTTCTTGCTCATTCTCCGCCCGCAGCTGCCACTTCAAAATCATCCCCACCCTTCTTTCTTTCCTCACGTCCATTCGTGGGCTGTTTCATTCTCTGGTGCTGGTGGATCTCTGCCTGCTCTGTCCAGACCTGTTTGGGGCTGGGACAGCGGGGTGCCTTCCCCCTCCTTATCCCCGGGTTATTGTCTCCTGCCCCAGGGCAAATGCTTCTGTCTTTTTTTTTTTTTTTGCACAGGTTGCACCATGTCCTCTTCCCACAAAGACCGCCTTTGTGTTCGGAGTCTCAGCACCTGAAGCACCAAAGCAGGCCGCAGACCGCGCTAGTGCTGCGGGTGTGGATACGATGTCAGGGCGCGGCCGCCGCGCCCGGCTTCTGCGGGGAAGCCGGGGCTCCAGCCAGCCTGACCAGCCCGGCTCAGAACCCACCACGCAGAAGCCCAAGCCCTTTCTTTCTGGCAATCTCCATTTTCATCTGAACCCCTCAGGGAGGACCACATAGCTGCCCCTTAAGTGCATACAGAAAGCAAAGATAATTCGCGTTTCCACCCTGTAATTCCAGTGCAGGACGGGATGGCAAATACCAGAGCCCACTGGGAAATTTTCAGGAATTGTATGAGTCAGTTGATATGAGGTTGGTCGTCTGAGACTGGTCACAGGGCGGGGTGGGGGGGGGAGGGGGGAGGGGGAAGGGGGGTGCTAGTTTGCCCCACTGGGATGAACACAGGTCACCCAGCAGAACTCCGGATCTCCCCACCCCCNGGGGGGGGGGGGGGGGGGGGGGGGGGGGGGGGGGGAAGGGGGGTGCTAGTTTGCCCCACTGGGATGAACACAGGTCACCCAGCAGAACTCCGGATCTCCCCACCCCCACCCCAGGCATAGTGGCACTTTATCAGCAAGCCAAGGGCAGGACTCTGATTTAAAAAACAAAACAAAACAAAGAACTTAGTTACAAAGATTATGTGAAGGGCCTCCCTGGTGGCACAGAGGGTTGAGCTCTGCACTGGTGAAGCATCCACGGTATACACGGTATAGCAGCACAAGTGTTTCAGTCAGTCTGCTTGTTTCAGTCAGTCTGCTTGTGTGTTTCAGTCAGTCTGCTTGTTTTGCTGCTCACTCCATCTCTGGTGAATCCTCTCACCTCCTGCCACTGTGGCCTGTTCCCCAGCTCTTGTATGCATAAATAAATAAATCTTAAAAAAAAAAAAAAGATGATGTGAAATACGAACATTCAACTTTATGGACATTCTTTGAATCTTATGTCCAAATTCATGAAAGTCTTTGAGAGACGCTTCTTTCCCAAGGATTTTTTTCTCTTTCTTCTTAACTTGGTCTCTTCCACTTCTGATACTTCACATATCCTTACAAAAATAAAGTTGCTAGGAATAAATGTGAGTGGCTCCTTCTTTGTCCCCCTCGTTTATTTCTCTTTGGGCTGCTTTTTCCTGAGGTCTTCCATGTTGACAACGATTGAGGCTCCAGGTTACCATCTCACATCAGGAACCGACCGGCCCCCACCGGCCAGGACTGCCCTGGCAGCTCCTACCCCATCACTGCACTGGGTGCTTCCAACAGCTTCTCTTCCTGAGGCATTTTCTGAGGTTTTCCCAGAATCTCCTTCATGAGATTCCTCAAAATAGAAAGTGATTTGGGGGCCTCCCTGGTGGCGCAAGGGGTTAAGCTCTGCACTATGAAGCCTCTGCAGCCACTGAAGCACGAGTTTGATCCCTGACCAGGGAGCTAACCCACACAGTGCAGCAAACCTCCCCACTGCTCTCCTCAGCAGTGTGTTTCAATAGATCTACCTGGTCTGCTCCCTGCTCTGTCTCTGGTGACTCCTCTCACCCACCCCACACCTCTGGCTTACACCCCAGTTATTGTATGCATAAATAAATAAATCTTTTTTAAAAAGTTCAAGCAAAAAAAAGAAATAAAATGGATGGATCCATATGTGTTAACCAGAATATCAAGCGACATCATCTGGATTCTTTCCATCCTTGCCAGGAGTAAGTTTCCTTTCCTCTCACATCTTCTGCAAGCAGACTTCGCAGGGGACTAACCCAGTTAAGAGCCACTGGCCACCTACCAGCTGAGAAAGTCCAATAAAAAGAAACAACTCTTCAGAAGTTTCTGCTGGATCTGGCACAGACTAACTGCCTCCCTCCTACCAGCGTCAGGTTGGGGTCACCTCCACTACAAGCCTTTGGGGTGTTGTTATGTAAGACTGAGAAAAGAAGGCAAACAGACAAGTACAATAGATGCCCAGTAGGGTTGCTAATGAGAACTAAAAAAAGGCACAGGGCCTCCCTGGTGGCGCAGTGGGTTAAGCAACACACTATGATCCCTGCTGCCGGCCAGGGAGGGGACCCACAAGGTGAGGCAGCCCTCTCCTGAGCTGCCCGCTGCTCCCCTCAGCAGTGTGCTTCCGTTGATCTGCCTGTTCTGCTCCCCGCTCTGTCTCTGGTGAATCCTCTCCCCCCCATGCCTCTGGCCTGTACCCCAGCTCTTGTATGCATAAATAAATAAATCTTTCTATTAAAAAAGGCACACCTGCCATGCACGTAGCTCCACTGTGCTCAGAGGTGGTACCAGAGAGGTTCCTCCACCTCTTCCTGCCTCTTCAAGCATGAGAAGCCAAAACAGCAATTTCAGGATTGAGTCAGTTAGCACGGAGAAAGCATGAATGTGGTTGGCAGAAGGAAAACTGATATTCTCTCAGCCTCTCAGTGGTCTAGAACTATCTGCAAACAGTAACTTTCTTAACTCGTAACATTTTAGTTGGAAAATATTTTCTTCCACATACATTTTTTTGTCTTTAAATATCCCGCTCCCTCATTTTGTACATTTAACTCACTTTCCTGGAAGTGGACAAAGTACTTGACAGTTGTCTCCATGGACAAGGTGATGGAACAGATGGGGCAACGGTGTCTCCCCTTAATGCCCCCGATTTGAAGGGTGCAGGTTGCGAGACCAGTGGGATGATTGTTTGGCACATAGGAGTTAAAAGTGTCCAGATGCCTGTAGGCTACCCCCTCCCCCCAAACCTGCCCTCAAGCGTGCATGTTTTCCATGACCCAATCTTTCCTTGGCCTCTTTTTTCAGTATGGGCTACCTTTCTCCTTTGTAAGCAAAATATCAAATATGTATTATAACTCACTTGAAGCTCTTTCAAATAAAAAAAATTTTTTTAAATTTCATTTTAAGGAAAATGTTACTAAATAATAGAATACTGTTAAATAATAGGATACTGACATGTGATGTGTGTGTGTGTGTGTATGGGGAAATGTAACGTACTGCAGCTTCTGAGATCAAGGAGTTGTCCTGAAGTGATTCCAAAAAATACAGAACCAGAAACTCTACAAAAAGGGACTGGCGCTGGGTTCGGACAAGGAGGCCTGTAGGTGATGCAAGCTGAGGTTACAGATCCACTGGGTTTTATCCTGAATTACCCTAACCATCAGTTTCATCACCTGTAATATATGCATAGCACTCACTTTTGCAGAACTTTCATAGGGACTCAATTTTAAAAAGAGTGTCATAATTTATATTAATAATAAGCTAAAATGTACATTCAGTATCCATGCATATCTGTGCACATAATGCACATACTTGGTGGTAGAAAATAAAACAGCTTGCTCTTTTTGTGTGAAGAGGCAGGCGCAGGGAATCAACATTGAGTGACAGAATAAGATAATCAAATTCTCAATAAAATATGGCAATAAAGTGATTAGCTCAATGCCTACCCCTTGGCAACTGCTTAATAAAGAGTACCTACTAGTGCTTCTCCTAAATTAATTTATCAAATGTACATTTCAATGGCATTAGTAGAAATGAAATCCCTTAATTCAATTCCAGAGACCTTTTTGCCAGAACAAGATAGAGCTTGACTGAGGCATTATTCTGCTGGGAGGAAGGTCATGGACACAAATATTTCACAGATACCTTTTCCCAGGTAGACGTAATCACATTTCCATTCAATCACAAGATTCTTTGACTCTATGAATTAGTTTCCAATTACCTGTTATCTCCTAGCACAGTACTATAAAAGAGATGGAAATCTTTTTTGCTATGATTAACTTCATTTCATCCCAAAATCTGATGAAGAAACCTTTCTCATTCTAAATTATGGCTAAATTTATTTTGAGCTTGATAGCCCTGGATAAAAGGGATCTATCTGAAAATGAAGGTTCTAGAATAAGATCCACATTAGGTCTGAATGACCTACCTGGACATTCATCTTTCAGGAAGGACACATCCCTCAGATGCCAGCAACAGATGAGCGAAGCCTTCCCTTGTTTTCCCTAGGGAAGAAATAAAATTTTGATTTGCTTGATGATTTGTAGACTTCTGAAAATATTACAATGAAAATAGAACATCATTCATCTCAAACAACCAGTGTGAGCAACAATGATTTGGAATTTATTATTTTCCATTCCATTCATCTCGGACAACTGTGTTTAGTTCAAGTACAGCTGTAGAGTGTGGAAACTCTAGTGTAATTCTGGTGTGACTAACTAGAAATCTGCATTTTTCAAAATCTCTTGCCACCGTAGTTCTAACTCAGGGCCACAGAGCTCATTTTAAGAAACACTGATGAAAGGGAAATGATGACAGGGGTTTGAATCAGAAAGATGTTGGGTTCAAAGTTTGGCTCTGCCAATTTCTGGCTGGGACACTGTGGGTAACTTGTTAGGTATGTGAGGCTCAACTTTCATGTCTATCAAATGGATTTCATAATAACATCTCTTGCAGTCACTGTTCTAATAATTCGATGAAGCAATACCTGCCACGTGCCTAGAACATAGCGTGAGCTCAATAAACATCTATCCTCTTTCATGGGGCCACTAAAAATCCTTCTTAAGATATAGAGGGCCTCCCTGGTGGCGCAGTGGGTTAAGCAACGCACTATGAAGCAAACCGCAGCCACTGCAGCACGAGTTACATCCCTGCCACCGGCCAGGGAGGGGACCCACATGGTGCGGCAGACCTCTCTTGCTGTGTCTGCTGCTCCCCTCAGCAGTGTACTTCTGTTGATCTGCCTGTTCTGCTCCCTGCTTTCTGTGGTGAATCCTCTCACCACCACCACCCCCACACCTCTGGCCTGTACCCCAGTGCTTGTATGAATAAATAAATAAATCTTTAAAAAAAAAAAAAACCAAAAGAATCCTTCTTAAGGTATAGAAGAGATTCCAAAAACACACACATACCCACCCTTCAAATGATTTTTACAATAATGAAAATAGACATGTACAATATACCACTGCTTTCTTTCGTTCTTACTATTTGCACTATGTCTTGTATTATCTCAAGGTGTCTTAAAACACATGAGTCTTTTCTGTATAATAATCTACAAATTTTGGGGGGAGTAGGGACTCTTTACAGGTTTGTCAGAAATATCCAGCACAGCTTCCATGAGAGCATAACTAAATCTGTAATGTAAAGAGCTTAATGTATATTTATTAATTAATAAACATTTTGTAGCAGTTATTGACACAAATAATGCCAACTTTCTATAAAACTGGGAAACTTCTGTTCTTTGATTAAATGAAAAAAATGTATCAAATAATCTTGCCTAGTTGAACCATGTTCTCAGATGAAATTTAAAAAATTTCTATTGTGCTTTTTAACTTCTAAGAACAGACTTCAAAATATGATAGTCAACAATAATATCCTGGGTTTCATACAATCCTAACAGCTGTCTTTCACAAAATATACCTTATGTTTACTACCTAAAAGATCAGTTACCTGGACGTTTGATGGAATCATAATGAAATTCTGGGCTATCTGTTTAGACTACCCTGGGATGGGTACTACCTACAGCCCCCGAAGCGCCACCCCCCCCCCACCAACGACCCTGCCAGAAACCAGAACACTCACTCCATTCTACTCCAAACAAACCAAGAGAAAGGAAATAACATTTTTTTGAAACTGCAATCATGGTTTTTGGTTTTTTTTTTTTGGTGAGTTATAATAAAAAAGTGAATAAACATCACAAATTATCTGTGGCAGCAACTTCAGTCTGATTCTCAGCAATCTGAGCTATGATCGTTACGCTATATCCTTAGCAAAGAAATATCCAAGACTGCTTCAGCCATCCCTATTCAGACCTCTAAGATCGCTCTGCCTGCCTGGGTCAGGAGTTG
The DNA here is from genome assembly GCA_019455555.1 of Galemys pyrenaicus. Taxonomy (NCBI): domain Eukaryota; kingdom Metazoa; phylum Chordata; class Mammalia; order Eulipotyphla; family Talpidae; genus Galemys; species Galemys pyrenaicus. The sequence continues at coordinate 17,111,788 of JAGFMF010011501.1, forward strand.
ATATATATAAACAGTCTTTTTGTGCTTGAACTTGAAAGAAAAATCAGTCATCTGTACATGATCTGTGTTAGAGCAAAATGTAATTTTTCCCTCTGACAATGTGTTTATGGTTGTTAAGTTATCTTGATTGCCAAGAGAAATCTGTTTTGTATGGCAGGCTTTTCTGACTTCAAATGTCAGATGTCTCCCCCCCGGCCCCCACCCATAAGCAGCCATCCTTTCAGCTAATTCACAAATTGACTTGACTCTCAGCTAGGTTAAAAAAATAATTTCCTGAAAATTAAAAGTCTGGCACAATACTGCACTAAAAGTCCATTTATCTTGTCTATTTCTATAAAGCTTCACTGCAGCATCTGGCACAATGCCCACTTCCAGTGACAAAGATCCCCAAGGACACTTGGCAAGAGAGACTTTTCTCCCAAGACCCTGAAAATGATCCCGAACTTCCTAATGCACGATTTAAAATCTTACAATTAGGATTTGTAATATAATCTTATGAATTATTTTTTAAGAGTCAGAAACGAGTGAAAATACTGGGGAGGGGAGGTGACATTGAGAATGGATATGCCTTCACTGTATCAAGAGCTCTGGCTCTTCATTGACTACATCAGTCAAGGGCCAAGTGAAAGCTGGGGATTTCTCTGTTATTATGAAAGATAATGGCTAAAGATTAGCTAGATGGGCTATCGCAATGATTCACTCTTGTTTAATCAACTACAACCTGTGTTAAGCTCTATCCTCATCTCCATATAAACAGACTAATCTTTCCACTTTCCTGCAGGAAACTCTAGTGGCACTTGTTTATTCGGTAACCCTGGTCTTGAGTAAATCCTTCCCTTCTCTTCTCTCCTTCCCGCACCAATCAGTTGGGGGAAGGTTTCCAGAACTTCCAATCTAAGACTGATTGGGCTTTCCTGTTGATGTCAAGTTGAAGCATTCCATTGAGAACGGAACTCAAGGCTGTTGACTTTTCTTGTGGTTCTGAGCTAACCAAATGATTACACACAGAGTGTGCCCGTCTTTCATTCTAGGACAGAGAGCGTCTGTGAAAATCGGTGACTCGGCGTGTTCTTTGAGTAACTGAACACAGTGTCGAAGAAACTGCAGGCTTACTTTTCCTGATTTGATATGAGGTTTCCCTTTCTCTGACCACAGTTCCTTTTACCAGATCCTTCTTTTAGCAGGGGATATGCTAATACAAAGCTACTTTGTCAGTTCAGTGACATTCAAATCAATAGTCATTTTGCTTCTATGATTTACCCTCAACATATTCCCCATAAACCTAAATGTCATTTCATCAGTGAATTCCTGACATTAAAACTATTGATACCAAATTCCAATGTGATTATAGAATTAGGCTGTTTTTTTTTTTCTTTATTGCATTTGGAATATTGAAAGTTTTTTTTTCTTTATTAAATTAAGTGGTTTAGAAGAGTTTGAAACTCTTCTGAGGCATGACCAAAGACACAATTCCATCTGTTTTGTTTTTCTTATTCATGACATAGATGATTTTATTTTAAACAGTGCATGCATTTCACTTTAATTCTTCTTCATGTCTGTCAGAGCACATCATCTGTGATGTGTGGATAGTTAACCATAGCATTTTGCAAGAAGATTTCAGCAGAAAGTGAAAACAGCTTTGCAAAAAAGTAGCTGAAGTGGAGGCTAAAAGCTTTGGGGGCTGCTGTATATATCCCTTCTATGTGGAGCAAATATTTTAAGGAGAACCTGCTGGTACATGAAACCTGCTGGAAGTTGCTCTCATCCATTTAGTGAATGTGAGACCCCTTTCTCCTGGACAGGTGTCGAATGTCCCGGTGACTGTATCCTGTGTCCCCTGTGTGTCTCTGTGCCTGGGATGGGAGCCAGGGACACAGCAGCCATGTAAATGGAGCCGTCCTCTGGGCATGCTCTTTGGTCTCCCCTCATTACAATTGAGTTGTACCAGCATAGAAGCTCCCATCTCTGAATGATTTGATTTGCCCAACTCATCATGTTTCTCAAACTGGGGTACCCACATGCCTTCCTCACCTGCATCAGCTGGTGGAGTGCTGAGGTCGATGGGATGCTTTTTTCATGGAGCATCTATTTTGTTCATTGCTTAAAAAAAAATAAGATAAAATAAATTTTATTAAAAAGCAAGCATAAAAATACCATGGTGTGAGATATAAAGTTCCAAAATTTTCAATAACAGAGGCTTTTAAGGAATCCTCACTAGCTACAGGCCCCTATGAGGCACTACACCCTCAGAGCAGAGATTCTTTTCTCTGCCCTGCTTGGATATGGTAGAAAGATTCATGAAGTTCTACTAGGGCTCCAAATCCCCTTTCAGGGCAGCATCTGCTTTTATAGTTTCAGACATTTAACTCCCCTGTAAGGAGGGAGGAAGATCAGCAGCACCAAGATGCTCCGTAGCCAAAGTAAATATTAGGTTATTTTGGTCGTAACCCCAAGAAATTTCCAGTCCTGAAATTTCTTCTTCACTCTGCTTAAAACTCCACCCCAATAAAAAGTGACCCTGTAGAAATTTCCAGCTACTGTGCATTCAAATTCACATGAGATCCATCTGTAGGTTATAATATTCACCAAACTCTGATCTTATAAAACACAAATCACATGGGCCCCCCTGGTGGCGCAGTGGGTTAAGCAACGCACTGTGAAGCAGACCGCAGCCACTGCAGCGCAAGTTCGATCCCTGCTGCCGGCCAGGGAGGGGACCCACATGGCGCAGCAGACCTCTCCTGATGTGCCCGCTGCTCCCCTCAGCAGTGTACTTCCGTTGATCTGCCTGTTCTGCTCCCTGCTC
>JAGFMF010011501.1:17114643-17133779 GCA_019455555.1 Galemys pyrenaicus
AAATAAATCTTAAAAAAAAAAAAAAAAAAAAAAAACATGAGTTTAAAAAAAAAAAAAACACAAATCACATATCCCAGAAGTAGTTTGGGGTCAGTTTTATGATTTTGTGCCCGGTAAAATTCACTAACCTCAAACATTTTGAAAAACATGATTAAAAAATTAGTATTCGCCCCCGGCTTTATGACATTAGAAATATTAAAAGTACTTTCTTCGACTTAATTACACTATAGGAGTTGGAAACTCTTTTTGAAGAATGACCAGACACAATTTCATTTCTTTTGTTAGTGTGTATATGCCAGGCTATGTTTACTTAGTACTCTTACAAAACACAAATTATGCATCTTGGGAAATAGTTGAAGATCAATTTTATAATGGCATACCAGTCAGTTTCACTAAGAACAGACATTTTCAAAAACTTCCAAATTGCTGATGATGTCATCATTGAATACTGTAATATATGCCACAAGGTTTTACCTGTCTGTGCTCTTTTAGTGTAATTGTTTTTCAATCTCTTCTTCCAAAGGGAGATTTAAAACTTTTTTTAGAATCTAGACCAGACACACAAATGAGCAAAGCTACTGGGTGAGATATAAAGTGCTAAACTGGTTATTTTTTGACCAACCATAATCTCCCTCCAGGTATATGAATTTTCTTCAGGAGCTAAATCAAACACCCCATTGCCAAGTTCACTCTCTGGGCCTCCTCTATGAAACGTCCACCTGCAATGCCCTCCTCTTTCTTTTTGAGGCAGGTTTCTCTTCTTCTAAGGTTCTGTCCCAAATCTACAGCTCCATGAGTAATTCTCCAATTACACCCACCAGCAGCAGGCACAGCTCCGTGGCGGGCTCCCACCCACAACTGTGAAAATAATAGCTGGCAGGAGCACTGGCTTACTTAACATTAGACATAACTGGTCAGGGCATGTCATGTAAGGCGTTGTGTATGATTCCGCTTGTCTGGTTTACCCACCCTGGCACCTGAATCATGGTTTCAATTACCATGTGAAGTCCTTTAGATTCAGTACATACTCAAACAATTCTTGCAGGTTTTGCTCAAGTCAGGTCATAAAGACAATAACAGACATTATCAAGGATGAGAAGATATCCCAGGGACATGAATAGAAATCGGTTCACTAAATAGTTACTGGAAACACAGTCATGGATAACAATCAAATCATAAATGAGAAGCAGGTATCTACCGCAGCGATTTCCTTCTCACTTCTCCACAGAATCACCTTTATTGAGTTAAAGGAACTGGTTAAAGGAAATAAATTTCTATTCATCCTACTTAGTCTTTTCCTTTTTTGTGTTCATTAGATGTTTTTGTTGTATCATATAACATCTGCTTTGGAACTCCAAATTACAGATCTTAAAGCAATCTGAAACAATTTTGTATATGTCTGCTAACCAAATATTTAAAGTTAACACCTTTAATTAATTACTTAGCTTTATTTTCTTAAATCGCTATTCAATTTTGTACAGCGACTGATTTTTCCCTTTAGGTATAGACCTCACAGTACTCCTCCCACTATGTCACCCATGAACCATCACCATAAAATTAACATTTTAAAGGCAACATCTAACTGCAGACACTCTGGCAGAACAAGGGAAGCCTATAAACCAAGCAGGTGCAATAGCACAGGGTTAAGCATGGTGAGAACCCTGGAGGGACTCAATTGGTCTGGAGTCCTTGTGCAGTCCACAAACTGCCCAATCGTACATATCAGTCATCCCATTCCTTTGGTTTTAATTATTTCATAGCTGCTGTTGAATGCTATCTACATTTGGTTTTGGTGTATATTCTATTTATATTACTTCAGTGAGTTCATATCAAAATGTTATGTTTTGAGGAAACTTACAACTCAATGAGAAACACTAACAATATATGGACATAGGGTCTGTTAGCATAGAAGTTGAGTAGGGTTAAATGTAGAGGAAGCCAATTTTAAGGCTAAAATGATCTAGTGCTCCATGTTATACTTACCTTTTAATTCCTGATCAACAGAGTGATTGATGATAGAGTGTGCCATTTGAGCACCTGTCCAATTCTAGAATTAGACTAGAAGCTCCTTAATGGCAGGTTCAAAGGCTTGTTTCTCCTCAGCTGCCCTCTCAGTTTCTAGCAGAACATTTAGTTTATGACAGGTATGAGCAGTCACCAGCCTCATGCTTTATGGGTAGTCATGGAAAGTTGTGTACCTTCTGTGTTCTCAGCTATGTTTCTGTGACAATTTCTGTTCAAAGGAATATGAGAAACCGAATCTAGAAATTTAGCCTTGTTTTTCCATTAAAGTAAGAAAAAGTGAATTTATTCCCTCCTTCAAGAAAGTCAAGTTCATTAATTTACAATTGGAAAATGTAGCAAAAAATTGGAATCGTGACATATCTTACCTATTCCATTTTTTTTTTTTTAATGTCTCCTTCCTTTCAGCTAGAGTGTTCAGCATATTCTTAGGCCTTGGAATACCCTAAACAGTATCAAATCTCATTAAGAAGATGGAAGCCTTTTGCCAACACAGCATTTTCATCTGTTCCCAACATGAGTAGGTCATGTACACCACTGTTGTGTCAGTCTTTCAAAGTAATAAATTAATTGAATTACTGCTCTGTGGTGAATGAAGAACAGCAGAAGCCTCACTGCCACGGCTGCTCCTTTCAAGTGAATACTTAAATTCCCTAGGCACGGAAAGGAATTCCCTATAAACTAGACAAATGATCCATCTCTGTGTGATACATCTATTTTTATTATACCTGCAGGGAGACACTGAGGTACCCATTCTTTTTACCCGAAAGCAGACACATTAATGAACAAGATGAAGTTATAGCTCTCAAAATGGGGTGATTTCTTACCTGAATGATTGTAGGAATGGATGCCAAGTTAAGAAAAGAGTAGAAGGAAATGAAGAGAGAAGTAGCATAGACATATTCCAGAAAGCTGTTTTGAAAGCTCTGATTTTTCTGTTTTTTTCTTAGTAATCTTCTTCCCTAAACTCCATACACTTGGATTTACTGCACTAAGGGAATTGCTAATGGTTCTCTTCCTCCTTGAAAGAAAAGTTAAAAGCTATCCTGGACTTTGAACTTAGGTAACATGAGCTCCGAATTATTATTTCAGCAGGATCCTGACTAAGAAAAAAAAAAAATATTGGAGAAATCATCACTACGTGAAATAGTAAACACTTTGATAAGAAAACCATTGACTAAAACATATCTGACCAGGTTGATATCCTGGTGGTAAAAGTTCTGGTTGACCAAAGGAAGTCAGAGATATAATCAGTTTTAAATTTTAGCAAGGTCTTTGATTTTGCCCCATACAACACACACATCAATTAAGCGGAAAAACACAGTCTGAACTATTTGGTGAGGAAGTGAGTAGAAAACCAGATGCAGACCCAGAGTAAGGTTATCGATGGATCCATGTCCAGCTTTGGACACACGACAGATGATGCCATGCTTCCTCCAGGGTCAGTGCTGAACATCTGGTCAGTTCACATTTCTATCAGTGACCTGAAAGATTCAACAGGTTCTTATTAAGATTTGAAAAAGAAAGTGGGGAGGTCAGATTTCTGGGAAAGGAGCAATGAAATCCAAAACAGTGGAGTAAATTTCTAAAACAATCAGCTACCACTAAATTATGTCTCATGTTGAAGAACAAATTTTGCCTGATGAAAATGGGGAGAAGTTAGGTAGATGCCAGTTTGGCAGTAAAACAATTTTTAAGACTTTGTATTGCAGATTCTCCTTCTTTGATGATGTCAAAGTCTTCCTGTTTGTATCCTTCCCTGAAGGTTTTCTAGCTGAATCCAGTGAACTTGTCTGTGAATCTCAGAAGGAGAGAAAGCAAAAGAGTGATGTACTCAGTGTCAGGTTGCTTTTTCTTAAAAAAAAAAAACAAAACATAAGAAGCTGCTAAATTTCTAAAAACAAGGAGTCTTATTTCACAGAATGAGAATGAGTCTCACTCTAAAAGCTTTAGATGCAAAGATACAATATTCATTGAACATTTCATGGTAAGGATCCCCTCTCACAGGTTCTCCACCCCCACCAACCCCCCCAACCCCACCCCCCCCCACACACACACACTCACCACCTTCATTTGGAATAGTAAATCATCTGCCAGCAACTGACTCTTCCAGGAGACCGTGACCAGTTGTTTCTTCCCCAACCACAGGGGAAAATTAGACATACTAAGAAAAAAATATATACAATATAAAGATGCCAAAGGTAGAAGCCATAAGATCGGGTCTTTATTGCGCTATCAAACTATTTTGAATATATAAATAAAATTTATGCTAAGTCATAAAGTGGAGTGTTAAATTATGAAAAAGCTAAGGAGTCTGTGTTTAATCAACATAGAGTGAAGCCTGAAGGAAGAGTTAACCTTAAAATACGAGAAAAAATCCTTGCAGAGGTATTATAGTTACCCATTTTTCAAGTCCACTATGACTGTGAGGATGGGTGGGGGAAGGAGCTCAACTATAAAATGAAAGATTAAAATTAGGTATAAATAACTTCTAAAATGTAGGCATTATATATATTTTATATAATATATGAATAGTATATTTATATATTTATTCATGCTAAGGTATGGTAAGTAAGGCACTATCTTAGACATACAACTCAAAGAACCTTCAAAATCTCAGTAATCAAAATAAGTAATATTTTAATGCATTATCTTAAAAATGTTAAATTAATATCAAAACCTATGGATTATGAAATACCAAAAGTTTAATTAAAAAAAAAAAGGATGATAGGAATTACTGATTTTTCTGCTTCAATTTCCATATGTCTAAGCAATAATTTGGCTATCCAACTGCCTAGGTTACTACCTACAGAAGAAATCTGTCTAAGACAACATTAACATTATGAATTTTTCATTCAGATATTTAGATCTTGTGATGTGTTCTTCTGAAGACATAATTTCATTAAAGCAAAGGTATGCTGCATGTCTCTGGGATAAAATTCGAGCCAGTTTGTCTTTATCTCTTCCAGGAAATTGAGCTAAATGTCTTGTTTATTAATTAAAATATTTCTTATGCAAAGATGACAAATCATGGTACATCATATGTTTTCCTAATTTGCAGCTGCATACAAAGAAAAAACCAAGAAGAAACGCTATCTTCACTTCAAAATCACCCTTATGTTCAAGTCTTTTCATTTAATGTTAGATTTGATATTTTTGTTAGGATTAGTATTTTGTTAGGAAACTTATAAATGTCAACTTCTTCGTATTATTGCCAGGATGGACAGGTGAATTTCTTTACAGTTTCCTGTTCCATTATTCCTTTCTGTAATACTATAAATAAGTGATCATTTCCCTGGAATCACTCTTGTCAAAAGCAGTAAGTAAAATAAGATCTCAGATGAATATGAAAATCAGGTCTTGCATAAAATATGATACTATGCTGCAAGTATCTGTCTCTTAGACCTCTGATAATTCATAAAACATCAAATGATGTGCCTTAGATGTGAAGCCTCAAGTGATTCCAGCATGTAAACTTGTGTAACTGCCATAAATTGAAGAATTTTAATGGGATTTTTACAAGTGTTAATAAATTTCAGTCCCAGTTCTCTCTCTCTCTCTCTCTCTCTCTCTCTCTCTCTCTCTCTCTCTCTCTCTTTCTCTCCCCCTCTCTCTCTCCCCCCCTCCCTCTCTCTCATTCTCAATTTAGGTATCAACCTTTCACATTAAGCATGTTTTCTCATGATGAGACTCATTTATACTTGCTTGATCCAAACATTCTTTAGCAGTGGAATAATTGGATATCATGTTTCTTTCATTCCTTTTTTTTTTTTGATTATTAAGTAATCCCAGGTGGCAATAAAAACAGCACTGTAGATGACACAAATATGAGAATAGTGAGATACATTTCAATGGGCTTGAAAGTAAATGCTTTTTAATGTTTCACAGGATTTAATGAATATAAAAGGTATCCAATTGTAAGTGGCCAAGAAAAATATTGAATACACAGTTAGGGGGAAATCACTAAAGTTTTTCATTCTACAAGTTTATTTATACACCCATATATACATTTACACTAGAAAGTTTTGCACAAATACATATCGGTATTTGTGCCTATATGCTGCAGAAAGAGACTTAGGAAGGGTACAATTAATTATGAAGACATTTTGCTTACTCACAATGTCAAATCAAATCATTCAGGCACAGGGATTCTATTATTTGGGTTTTGCAGGGGTGGGCGGGGTGTGTTAAATCATCGGGACTGACCAGGAGAAACACTTAGATTCTCAGTCATCATTTTTCATAGATGTATGAAATGCAATCTAAACTCAAGTCTGAATGCTTTATCTTTCCCAGAATTCTAATTTAGACAGAATCTAAGACATATTGATTCAAATGGATAGTGGGGTTGAAGGAATGAGCAGACAAAGTATCTGTAATTTTCGTTCTTATCCCATCATCTGGTTTCAAGTTCAAAAGAATTGAATTGAAATCCTTCCTTCCTCTTGTGGTATAGAAAATTACCTTCCCTGTTCTCAAGAAGAACTCCCAGATGACAATAAAGTACATATCTATTTTCTTAGTAACATAAAATCCAAAGACTTTATAGAACAAGGGTTTATGTGTGTGGTGGGGGGACAAACCAAGTACAAAGTGAAAGGAAAGGAGGCTAACAAGATCATAATTAGTGAATGATGTAATATGTCTGCCACAGAACTTAATGCTCTCTTGGGTTGCATTAATGGTGGTCTAATTTCTAGATAAGGGAGGTGATGCCTGTTATCTATGTTGCTATTCTCCCAACCACTCCAAATACATTTATTTCATTCTGTACTCAGCAAACAGCTAGAAACTGAGGGAAGCAGTCAGCAACTATGTCAAAAAAGAATGGATGTGAAGCCTTGAAAAGAGATAGGTTTATGGAGTTTAAATTCTTGTAAGACTATCAGGGGAAAGATAATAGATCTATTCTTTGTGATTCCAAGAGTGATCAACTGAATTCCATCACCAAGTTAACCTTCAAGATTATTTCCACTTCTGGGACTCTGAGACTTTAATTGATTAGGTCCTGTGAATTCAAATCAGATGATAATTAAGTTTTTTCCAGGTATAAGATAATCCTTTTTACTTTAAATGTTCTCCATAGAAAGATATTTTACTTATGTACATTGATTATCAATTTATTTAAAAATCTACATCTTTTGCTGAAGTACAGAAAGCTGTGGGTTACTCCTTAGGGAAACCCAGAACACTCTGACATTCAATATTTAACTTTAGCTAAGAGGTACCACTTAAAACATTTTAAATAAATCCCAAGTATTATTTTTAGAAAATATAGGAAAAAATAGGAGAGATAATGTTACAAAAAGTTTTCAATGACTTTAAGGAACTAAATTTTCCAAAAAGAAAATTATGAAAGGATATCAATAGAGATTATCTTTTTGGAAATTATTTTTGCTGAACAGATGTAGTGCATTTATCTATATGTAGTCACTCATACAATTGGAGACATAGAAAACTCTGATTGGTTAAACAAAAGGAACTAAAAAGCATGTAGAAACTGAAAGATCTTGAAAATTCCAGGACTTTGCATTATAATTACCTAAAAAAAAATAGCTTCTAAAAAAATAAAAATGGAGAGCTTCTTAAAATACAGTGTAAGCAGAATTAATATAAAGGTAAATATATCTTTTATTGACAATGGAAAATTTTTAATAAATGGCATCAACCTTCCTAAGAACAATAAGGCAAAACATTTTAACAAGATGACCGTGAAATTAACAAAATGGAATACACTTTTGTACCTTAATAGTGTTTATGTGAATTGATGAATCAGGGCACCAAACTATAGTAAAAAACTATCTTTAGAAATAGTGTTTCTCACCTTGGATGGTTTTAAGGTTATCTCAGGGTATAGTTTAGACATATTTCTCAAGATTATATGTTGAATGGTTTAATAATATTACATATAAATAGAATACATTATTTGTGCACAATATATATTATGTTCCATAAATATATATACACTATTACATAAATATCTATATGTATTATAAAATTTGTATATATACAACACATATAAAATGTATGGTGGCACATATATAAAACTCCTTATATCATACATACATAAATACATAAGCAAATTACATATAATAAACATTGTATAGATGCTGTTGTGATTATTCATAATAAATTCATTTAAAGGCCTTACTGAATTCAAAGTGGTTCTTTGCTATGCACAATTTTCTTATCACTTTAGAGGTGTTTTGTTTTTTTTTTTTTTAAGAGATTCTTTGTACTTAAAAAATTGGAAACTTCTCTGTGAAATTTCCTCTCCTTCCTATAGATGGCATTTTTAAACCTTTGTAGATATACTAGAAGCAAAGATTTTGGTGCATACTAGGTTCCCAGTAAATATATCATAATTTTGTATCGTTTACTTCAATATACTTTTTCCCTCTTGCTGCCCCTTTCTAATTTCCTTTTTAAAAAAAAATTGTATTGACTTATTTTTTGCATAGGAGACCTGGGGTGTAGGCAAGAAGAGAGGGGGGCTGAGAGGATTCACCAGAGACAGAGTGGGAAGCAGAACAGGCAGATCTACTGAAATGCACTGCTAGGGGGAACAGTGGAGGAGGCAGGAAAGGTCTCTTGTGCCAGATGGGGGTCAGCTCCCTGGCTGGGGATCCAACTCAGGCTTTTGAGGTGATAGTGCTGAGGCATAACCCGTAGGCCATCAGGCAGGCCCCCTTTCTAACTTCTAAAGGTATAGATAATGGCAGATGGGAACCATTTTGGTGAGACTGTCAAATCTAACCTTACCTTTTATAGATGTTTTTAAAAATTATTCACATATGGCAAGTAGAATATAGCAGAGAACTTTTAAACTTCAATTTATGAAAACATTTTAGAGTCTCTTATGTGCTTTGGCTGAATATGTGTGGAAACTATGTCATTAATTATATGGAAGAGGACTTGGATCCTTGGTTTATATCCTAATGTATTGACATTAGACCAAATGAATGATATCTGTTTACTGAGGACTTATAATTCGGGTTCATTTTGAGTTTGAGGCATCCATAAAAAACTGGCAAGTGAAAGATGGTTCCACAAAGTGACCATTTATTTCACTCAATTTAATCCTTGAGATATGCGTGTGTGGTGAGGAGGGATATGTGTTTGTGTGTGTATATGTATTTTTCTAAAAATTATACATGCATATGTAATTGAAAAATTATATAAAATAACAAGTATTTTTACTATTTATTACTTAGAGATTTTTTTTCAGATATCATATGAAAATTCAGTTTTTCCTTCCACTAATTTTTAATGTCTAGAGCATTCTTATGTATAGAGAATTAGATGAGAGATTTGGTTCATACCCACTGAATTGTAAGCCATCTCCCAGTCATTGTTGTTGGTGAAATTCCATTTCTCCTATATAAGACTTCGGTGTACCTAGTTGAAAATATATCAAATAATCAATAAATTTTATTTCAAATATTACACACAATGCATTTCTCCAAATGTTTAATGTACATCAAAATTCCTCTGCCTATAGTATTACACATAGCAAATGACTTTGGAAAGTAAATCCTTTTGAAACTAATATGTGTAACTAAATCATATGGTTCGTTGAAAGGTCACAGAGTCCAACTTACTTTATGTTGTCTGCGTAAAGGTTGGCAAAGCAGATGACATTGAAAAAATAGATGTGTGGTCCTTTCAGGAATAATTGCTACTATAGCAGCCAGTGCCACATGGTTATTACATGGATTTGGACATACGGTAGGATAAACTTTATCCTCCCAAGACAGGCCATATAATAAACACAATCCAGATAATAGGTGACAATTTTGCACCACAGTTCAAAGGTTATTTATAAAAGACACTGTATTTTAATTAAAAAAAAACTTAAAAAATGGATTTCAAACCATTACTTTAACATATAATCTTTTAATATGGAAGGACTTTTCCATTGTTTCCTCAGAATATTTGAAGGTTAAAGTCAGTTCTTATCTCTGCAAATTATATACCATGTATTCATATTCAGTTTTCCATAGTGCCCCTTTCATGGTTGTATCACACCAGTAGGACTAGTTAAAAAATAAACTGTATTAAAACAACATCCACATTGAAAATTATGTCAAGAAGTTGGGAGTCAAAAGAGAAGATAATCTCTTTTCAAGTATAACTGTGGTACAAAATAAAGTTTCATTGTAGAATCAGATGTTCTTCTCAACCCAACAGACTTGCTGAAGTCTTGGTTGTTCAAAGATTAAATGCAAAAAATAATACTCATACATTGAGTAATGAAAAATGAGATATATATGAAAAAACTCAGCAAAAGATGTTTTAAAATATCTACCACCTGATGATTGCCTTTCCTTTCACTAACTGACAAAATAACCATAGGAATTCACTCGTTTTTCAATAAGCCTAATTCTCTTATCTGAAAAATAAGGTGACTAAAATCTGTAATATTCTAATATTTGATGCTTCTTATGGGAGATAAAATTCTCCACACACAAATAATATGAACATGCACAAAATTTCTGTACAGTCAATTGAGTTTGTATCTGCTACTTTTTTTAAATATCAGAAGATGATGACCTTTTAATCTTTGTTCATCTGGAATCCTATTCATCTTTGCCCTTTTGAGATTAATTTACAATTAAGACCAGATGGTCCAAGGCCACCCATTTTCATACCCAGAGTTAATTATCTAATTATCAAATATTCAACAAAAAATATCATGGTTAAATTTGCAAATTCTTACAGGAAGCAAAATTACACATGTGAAATATATATCTTTCACGTGTGTAATCTTGCTTTCTGTCTATCCATATATATATCTATAGAGAGAGAGAGAAAGAAAGAGAGGGAGAGAGTCACATATAATTGTTCATTTTTATAAATAAACCCTAAGCTCACACAAAAACTGTTATATATATATATATATAACAATTATAACAATTTTCATGTGAGTTTAAGGTTTATAAAAATGAACAGTTATATGTAAATATCAACAAATGATGGAGGCTATGGGACATTATTAAAACAAGATCACGCTGGCATGGAAACAATACATTACATTTCGCCTAGCTTTATCATTTGATCTTTTTGACCTTGGCTAAGTGAACTGACCTCTTGGAATCTTCATTTCCTTGTCTCTAAATGGAGATGTTGGATTTGATGAGCTCCAGCATTTCATCCAGCTCTGAATGTTATATCACTCATAAACCTACATGTCCAGTCACAAAATCATATTCAAATGTAGAGAAATATGCTTTATAATTTTCATTTAAGAGTCTTTAAAGACTCCACTTATGTGAAGTCCCAGTGAATATATGTACTTTCAAGGAAATGAAACCCTGTAGTTACATTTAGATGACGGTTGTTGATCTGGAGATTAGTAAGGTAAACTTTTAGTACCTGATGCCTGGTTTTTCCCTCCTGGAGTTGGTATTGTTAAATATAACTCTGTTTTCCCTGTCCATCTTTTCTCCTCTTCCATACTTCAAGAATAGAAGAAAAATTTGATTTGAAATTAGGAGCAGAATTAGCACTGGAAGACACTCAGTGTGAAGAAATCAAAGCATAAAGGTAAGCTTGCTCTGGTATGATGCTGCTGTGGCTGGTTACGGTGTGACCATGATGGTATCATGTTATTAGCAAACTATTGAAAATTATTAATCATTACAATAACCCTATAGGGAAATCATACTAAGTCCCCATTACCACAGAACAGGAAATGACTACTGAGAATTCATAACTTGCAGGTCACAGAGCTAGTGTTAGAGAAAGAAAATGAATCCTATCTGTGCAGTTCTTGTCACACTACTATTCTGTCTCAGAAATGAAGTTAGAGGATATCTCGAAATTAAATTTTCACTACAAAAAAAGAGTCGTGGGTGTTTTGCTCAAACATCGGGTGTTAAGTGCAATGCTTTGAATTTCAAGTAAATTTAAAAAGAGTACATATGGGGATTACAAATGATGGCAAGTATATGTAAATTTAAAAAAATTTATATTAATAAAAAAATAAAAATAAAAATACTACCCCCCAAAAAAAAGAGTACATAATATTTGTAAAGCACACTTGATATAGTCACTATAAATCATGTTTTCCAGGGATTCTTAATGATATACCTTGCTATTAAGAACAAACATAACTGTCTACTAACACCGATAGCATGTATAGAAAAACACTGGGAAAATGCACCAAAAAGAAGCAATCAGTGAATATTTATCAAATACCTGTTTTGGTCTCAGCACAAAGGAAAGCTCTGAAAATAAGATGTGAGAAGGGTAAACATTGTTCCTATGCACAGGATACCAACACTGTACAAATCATACCTTGACAATACAATTATACATCATTTTTGTTTGCTTTTTTACCTTTTACTCATTTTAAAATAAAATATAATGTAAATATGATAAATTATAATCAGGAAAATTATTATGAAATAAGGTTCAGTCTTTTCAAGTTGAGGGACACATTTCTTTCTTTCTCCCTTCTAAGGACAGTAAGCAGAAGCTTTTTTTTTTAAAGTATTTTAGAGAACATTTACATTATCATGATATTTACATATGTACTTATATTATTGTGGATAATGAAAGTAGCAGAAGGCATATATTAAAATTGATTTCCATTAAAATATTTAAAGTGCATGATTCTGAAGAAAAATTCTCATTTTTGTGCTCCATTTATAAGTCAATAAGCTTAATACCCACTAACTCCCAAATGTCATAATTCTGTCCAAAGTCTAACTTTCCATCTCTATTTCTCATCATTTTTGCACTTTCACTTGATTGAAATTAAATTTACAGAGGGAGTCATTCTCCAACACACACTCAGCATTTTCTCATAATACTCAATTCTTTATTCAATCCATCAATTTGTGTCCTAGAATTTCTATGTTCGGTTTATATCTGCCTTACTTTAGCAAAGGGATAGAACTGAGCAGCCATTTTGGAAGCCTTTAATAGGGAATGATGCACATGGTCTCGCTCTCTTTTTCATGGGTGTTGCTGAGGAAGGCATCTGCCTTCCATGTGGCAGGCCTTCAACCCCAACCTGAAAAGGGGAAGTCCCCAACCTCAGCAGCACAGAACGGACCTCTGCACACCCAGCTAGCAATGTTAGCTGCACCTCCATCTTGCACCATCAGTCATTAACTGAATATTCTGTCTCCTCAAACCTATTGGTTAGAATTTTATTTTTTTCAACAAAGGCCCTTCTGTTTGCATTTATGGTGGCAGTGGCCAGACTCAGAACTGGTAAGAGAAGTTCTGACACAATGGCAAAATTTATACCCAATGTCCAGTAACATTTGCTTGTGTTACTGTTTATTATTTCTTTTTTTTCCCCTCATTTTACCTACTTTCTCTAAAGTGTCCTTTATTTGGATATTGAACTACCCATATAATAGTTACAATTTTCTTTACTCTTTCTTCTTTCACTTAAAGTGTTTTCTTATACTTTTCTTGAGATATATTTGTTTGCCTTCTAAGTCTTTCACTATTTTTTTCCATTTTCTGCTATAATTTAATTTCTGAGATCCACGCTTTCTTTAAATGTACAATTAAAAACACCTTTTACTCACTTCTTGATGAAATATCTTCAACTGAAGGGTAAATGTAATTGAGGCTCTTTGTCATTGAAAATTCCCTTTTGATTCTTGCATTGACTGGTTCTTCTGTGACCTTTTTCTCTCTTTTGGTCTCTAGCTTGTGTTGGAGGTTTTTTCAAGTGACTCTTTGGAACATTAAATAGCTGGGTGAAAACTGAGAACAGGAAGGGTTTTTCAAATATAATTGGTTATGGTTTTTTAACTAGGAGATCCCCAAAAGTTAGTGTCTGTTTTTTGGTTTATTTCTTCTAGAGCTAATACCTCTATTCAGAGACATTTGCTTAGTTTCTTGAAATTGAGAGACAGAGAAAGTTATAGGTATCTCTATTGTATTCTTTAAAACATTGAGTTGTGAGAATCTCTATAAAGCAAATGATTCTTTTATTTTTCTTTTGGTCAACTAAATATAGCAGACATATAATTCCAGGTATTTCCTCTTAGAGAATCACTGTGTGTGCTAATCTATGAAAGGCTGCTTGCTGCCATTTAATTTAGTATATACAAAAGTTATTTGACCAAAGTATATTCATTTTTCCCCTTTTTCTTATTGAAGAGGGAGAAGAATGAGATATGTAATTATATATTTTGCAGGTATTAAACCTAATATATAAAAAAATCATGTAATCAGTTTGAAAATTTTTAGCAGGATATTAATTTTTTGTCCTGAATATACACTAATAGTATTTCTCAATTCAGACTAGCTACATTCCAAGTACTCAATTGCCACATTTAGTTAATGGTTACCATATTAGACAGCAACAGTCAAAATCAAAGATTTTAACCTTGTGGTTTAATAGACCTACAAGGTACTGAGTATTCATTTGGGAAGGTTAACTTTATTTTGTTTTGCAGATAAAAAATGTTATGTGTGTTACATCACTTGAATAATTCCAGATTTCTAGGTATTGAAAGTAGATTTTGTCAACACAGGGAAATTCTCCTATTTGGCAATCACTGATCAAATGGAACTGAGTAATGACCACTCCTACCAGTTGGGCACACTATTTAGACACTATTTCACACACTTATATTGCCTGCTTGGCCCCCATGTGGATTCAAGCTTACAACTACTAATCCACACCAACCACTTTCTCTTACAAGTAAGAAAACTAAAACCCAGAGAAGTGAAGACATTTGTCATTCAAACAGGCAAACTATAGCTAAAACTTTCACCCAAGTAGAAAATAGTGTTCATTTCTCAGGACTTTACGCTATTTTCTTAGACCTACACTTAAATCTTTTTTCACTTTAATTACCCTATCTAGCTTTTATTTTTTCCATGAGCCTATACAGTAATTGCCCCAAATCTGTCATTTGAAGGCAACTCACATATTTATAGATAACCAATATCTAGCTGATCTTAGCTCTTCTCTCTCTGATAAAACAAAACTTGTTTTAGAACAATGAAATAGGTGTATTATTTTTGAACTTTTAAAATCATGTGGCTCTTTGCTAACTCTTGTATGGTTTATCTAGAACAACCTTTATTTTTAAATTAAGTGCTTATCACATACCAAATTTCTTTAGTAGTCATATAATTAAAATTGACCATGGACAAATCACTCTGCCTGACATTCTTTTTAGTTAACATTTGAGTGACATTGAAGGTACTAATAACTTTATATATATATATATATATATATATATATAAGTCCAGGCACAAAAAGGACCATATACAGTCATTGTTATGAATTACCAGAGCATGCAAAATTAACTGATGACAACAAAAGCCAGAACAGTGGCTGCACCTTAGAGAGAGAGAGGTATATGAATCTGCAAAGGGCATAAGCAAACTTGTACACTGCTGGAAATGACATATTGTTGTGCATGGTGATTATACCAGTGTGCGTATACATACATACATACACACACAGAGAAATTTATCACCTGGGATCATGGCAGTTTCACATCTTCGTAGGTACGTTACATCTCAATTTTAAACAAGATAATAAAGTTTGATTTTTTAAATTAATTCTTAGATTTGCTTAAATTTTCAATCAAGACTTAGGGATCTTCACATATGAGAGTGGAGTCAAGTAAGTGAAGGTGCAAGCAAGAGGGTACAGAGAGCCCGCAGATGCAGAAAGTTAGAAGATAGGCATAAAGACACGCTCAGGTTGCCTGCATCATGTCATACCCCAAAAAGGCAGTGATACACAGTGATTAGACTTTATGTATGCTAAAATATGCAATCATCTAGTTTCGGAGATTTTAAAATCAGATTTTACATCTGCTTGGGCCCCAGGACATTCAGACAGTGACTGATGCCAGTAAACCTCATGTGTGACGAATATGGGCAAATTGCATTTTTTCTGGTTCATTTATTTTGTTTAAATTGTGTTAAGTACTTAAATAATTAGTTTAAACATGCTCAAAGCCAAACAAAAGTAAAAATATCGCAAAGGAAAAGAGAAAATGTGTTTGCCTTTATTCTTAAAGCAGTGGTATACTGCATGGAATTTAGCATGATTGACCATTGTAATTGCTTGTTCTGGAATGAGTAAGAAGCATGCTCTCTTTCCTCTGCCACCACAAATACTAAGCAGTCATTGGAATGTCTCTTGTGGTCTACTTGTGGCTTCATATCATGTCACTTCTACTAGGATTGTAATCATTAATTGTTTAAGAGTTCATTCAGTTGAAAATATTTTCCATCAAAATCCACTCTCAGATAAAGACTTGGAATAAAATGGGAAGTAGTGAGGGGGTTTTCAAAGGTGGCACTTAAACCAAAAATATTAACTGTTTCCCATCCTAAATAGTAAATTGTATCTATGTCAATAGCAACGTATCCATTGGATTGGTTTTCAATTCTAAGCACAATAGTATTTCTCAATCCCATACCTTTTATTCACATTGGTTTATAGTACTTCAAACAATTTTTGAGAAAGACATTAAGATGGAAAGATTTCACAGTCTTTGGCAGCTAATCCAGAAGCTTCCTTAAAACAAATCTGTAGGGGATACATTCCAGCAGGAAATTGCTTTCAAGCAATAATTTTCTTTCTGATGATGTTTCAACAATGTAGAGTCGACCAATTTTTCAAGCTATGTGAAGAGCAAAAAAAGAAAACATTTTTTGATAAATTCCATTTCTCACATCTAAGTCTTTAAATATTAAAAAAAATTCTTTACTCTTGCAGAAATAATAAATTGTTACCCTCTGATACAGGGATAGAAATAATTGAGAAAAGTTAGTTCTCCATTCCCTTGGCAATTGTTCTCCTAGTACTCAAAAATTGTTTATATAAATGGGATATTTGCTTTTTAAGCTTTATTTACAGATTTTGCCAGATGAGCATTGTACCCCGTGAACTATAATTATGGATTTCCAGCTGTTACCAGAAATCTTGGTATGCACAGTCTTGGAGCCAGAAGCATGTTTAAGAATCAGCTACTGGTAAGCAAAAAATAATATCAAATATTAAAAATGAGTAAACCCACTGAGAAATGACTGCTGATTCATGAAGACCATAGGATTACAGGGATGAATTTCTCTTAATAGGGCCTCCCATCTTCCCCTCCACTTTGGGGTTCAGTCAACTATACTTAAATGACCCTAAACAGAGCAGACATTTTGTATTTTAAAGACCGACCATTTCAGTAATTCAACAAACTCCCTTTAGGAACATATTATGATGCTTCGCTACCCTTCTTTTCAGAATATTTTTCCTTATTTGTAATCAAAGCTCTCTGGTTTGCAGTTGAAACTTGAGCTACATCTGTGATTTTTCTACTTTTAAAGGAAATGAAATGTTTTCTGGTCTTAGTTTTCCTGGTGAAGCACTGGCCCCTCCACCCGCCTTCACCACCTCAACCACGCTGCCTTCCACACGACACACAGGCAAGCATAGGCACTTTCCTCCTCAGTCTTTTTCTGGGCACCCCACATAATAGCATTCCCCATACATGACCGAAAGATAGCCCCCTGATTCCTACTTGGCGGTGGGCTAGAAGACCAGTAAGCCCTGAACTAAAGTTGTCTGCACAGTTAACAATGTAGTCTCCTTGACCTTCTCAGTACCCATCAGTTGGTGAAGTCTCAGGGCCAAGGACTGAGTAGGAGCCCAATAATAAGGAGGGGCGCCCCAGGGCACTGACACAGAGCCACGGGTCTCAAGATGAACCTGAAAACAGAAGCTGGCCAACGTGATATAATGATGATGGAGGCACCAGACTGCTTAAGTACTGTCTCTTGCTTCAGGTCAGGGCTGGTGCACAGAACAGAGTGAACAATAAACTTGCTAGTGTGAATGTCATCACCCTCACTGCACAATGAAAATGAAAAGGGCCAAGTCCAGAAGACAGGCTGGACCTGATGGAACTCTGTGTTTACCAAGTAATAAAAATAATGTCCTGTAGGACTGTCGTATAAACTGTGGCAACTCAGCAACATGTCAGTCGTTCCAAAGCATGACTACAGATGTATGTAGCATGAATTACAGCATCGTGAAAACACATTACGATAGGCAGTATATTTGTTTGCTACAGGGCCATAACAAAATAGCACCGACTGAGGTTCCACACAGTAGCATTTGTTTTCTCCCAGTTCTGGAGCCTGGACATGCAAGAGGATTCAGGGCTTGAGTTGTGGGACTATGTACCTCAGTTTCCTGATAACATTTGACCAGATGCCCCCTTAGTTTCTTGCCTTTCTAGGTGTTTCTTAAGCGTAACTCATGGTATCGCTTCTCGGCCTTTTGGCTAAGATCAAGTGAAGCGTAACTCATGTTGTGGCAACCGTGGTCATGCAAAAGAGGACAAACAAGACCAGAAGGGAATTATATGACATAATACAGGTTTCCCTATTATCTGAAAGAAAAACATCCTTATGGAACTATCTGTAAAATGAAATGATGCAGGGCAAAGAAACAATTATCATTACTTTATATGGAATTATTTTTAGAAGTTTCAGATATGCACGGTAACCTACCAAATATCATTAAAAAAGGCATCTAAGTCAGACCTGGGGAATGGATTGTAGACAAACTGAGAAGAAAAGGAGAGGTAAAGATAGGCCCTATTCGAGCTTATAAAGGCATTAAAAAGTCCAGAATTCAGTGCATTCAAGAAAACCTATTTGCCTTTCAAAGTCTCCACTTTGTTCAAAGCATATTGTTTGTGCTTATTTCTGGGAACTTGACACTAAAATTTCATCTCTACAAAATGAGAATCTAAGGGACTTTTTTTTACATAAACAAGACACCAAATCTACCAAAATTTTTCATGAAACCCAAACCTACTTGTTTGTGTTATTAATAAGGGTCTAAAACTCAAGCATGAAAACAGAAAATATGTTAGTAGAAATAAGTTGGTTTGTTTTCTTTTCTCTGTCTTTGTAGTAACTGAAGATTTTCACTCAATGAGTCTTCCTTCTTTCCCTCATTTCAGTCTTAATTCCATTATGTACATATGGTCCAAGTGTAGGTCACATGAAAGAGAGAGAGAGAGAAAGAGAGAGAGAGAGAGAGAGAGAGAGAGAGAGAGAGAGAAAGAGAGAGAGAGAGAGAGAGAGAGAGAGAAAGAGAGAGAGAGAGA
>JAGFMF010011501.1:17137129-17162237 GCA_019455555.1 Galemys pyrenaicus
CCTCTCCTGCTGTGCCCGCTGCTCCCCTCAGCAGTGTACTTCTGTTGATCTGCCTGTTCTGCTCCCCGCTCTCTGTGGTGAATCCTCTCACCTCCCTTGTATGCATAAATAAATAAATCTTTAAAAAAAAAAAAAAAGAAAGTGCTTTTTAGTATGTTTTTAGTGACGATAATTGAAAAGATTTTAGAATTTACAAAATGCTATGGAAAAGATTATTTTATAATTATTTTCCTTAAAAGTTAGTAAATAAAATTTTAAAAAGTTATTTTATCTTCTAGGTTCATTCCTACTTTAATTGCCCATTACATATCATTCCTTTTAAACTTTGACATGAACTAAAATAATGTTGATTTTGTTATTTTTTTCTTAATTTATGGTTGTTCTGCCTTTCAATAACCTGCCATTATCTATCTCACATTAAAGTAACATATCAGAAGATCAACTCTATAATCACCTGTTATCACAGAATTATAGTAGATAAGTGGTTCTGTAATGTTTAACATGCTCCAGATGATCTCTTACTTTCTGTATTTTTTAAATCCATCCCCTCTCAAGTGATAAAATTCATTTTTAATTGCTGAGAAAATACAAAGACAGCACTTGTGGTTGCTACAGAATATGTCATTTTTGTAAAAGGTTTATATTTTTCACATATTATTTTTTGGCATTTTTTAATAATTATGTAGGGTCTTGATTTCTACATGGTTTGGATCAAAAAGTTCCATCCATGTGATACATCTGCCTGGTAGGATATGTGTGCCATTGAAAAAGCTACAGGGAGTAGGTCCTCTATAAATATGCATTGATTTAGTGGGAAATGAATTTCCCAAAAGCACCATAAAATTAATCTTGAGCAGGACACAACCAAATGAAAGGTCTGTAACTTCCTCTTAAAACCAAGTCCTCTTAAATGCTATTCAACAAAAGGTGTAAATATATAACTGTCAGAAGACAAGAAACACACACAGAAAAAGAAGAATTGAGAAGACTGGGTAATCTTCAGTGTAGTTTTAAAACCACTAAAAACACATACACAAACTCCAAAAAATCAACAAAAATATATTTAACATAAACACTACAGAGATATAAGAAAACCAAATGGTAGTATAAAGTTTCTGATTTCAATGCAATTATGATAATAAATAACTGGAAAATAGAATAATGGTCTTTATAGTATTTTGTAGGCCTAAATTGGTTGGTTAATCTGGCTACCATAAATTGAAAAAAAGGGAAAAAATAAATTATTTAAATCTCTCTCCTTGTGGATGGAAATAAAGGCAACAAGTCTATGCTGTCAGCTCTGCAGGAATCCCAGGAGCCTCATCGACTCACTTTCTGAATGTTCAGTTTGCATGAGAATGTCCACACAGAAGGACACCTGATTTCATTTTCCAGCTCAAATCTCAAATAAAGGACTTGTGATCACCTATCAGCTGAATTTTACCTACAACTCTGTCTCATGCATAAAGACTACTTACTTTGAAGCTGGACCAGACTTCAGATTTCTGACCCATTGCTTTTGAGCTACAGGCTTTCAAGACTGAGACAGATTATCTACAAAATGGCCACCAACAGTTCCTCCAGTGTCTCCAACTCCAGCCATGAAGGGGCAGAGGGTGTGATTTCCCTTCTCCTTGAAACTGGACTAGCCTTATAACTTGCTTTCACCAATAGAACGAGGAAAAGGAGACCTGGTAGCTTGAGCTTTCACCCTATGTGAGCTCCAGGCCACTATAGAAAGAGGCACAGTCACCCTGCCTGAGAGACAACCTAAATCAGCCCAGGTCCCATCCTGCCAGCTGCCCCAACCGGAGTCCCAGGCATTCCAGTGAGGCTCTTGTGGCCTCCCAGCCCCAGGCGTGGCCCCCACTGCATGCAGCCAAGTGACTGACCTCAACCAAGACTATGAGTTACAGCAGAGCTGCCCCTCTGAGTGGAGCCAGCAGAGAATTGTGGGAAATAACAAAAAAATAAATCAGTAACTTGTGGCATGGTCTGTTAACCTATAATAGAGAACATTAAAAAAAAAAAAATCCCAGTTTCAACTTGCAGCTTACATTTTGGTGGTTGTCTCCTTGTTACTCTTAAAACCAGCCTGCTTTATTAGCCCAAATATACTTTGTTGATTTCTCATTTGTTTTCCTACTTCATGACTGAATTTCTTAATTCATGCACACACACAACACACACACATATACACAGCACATTTAGACTCACCAGGTGACACACATGTTCTCTGTGCTGTTGTTATTCACTCATTTGTTCTATGTAAGGTGTCGGTGTCAACATTCACTTCTTTTTGATGATTTTCAAATTGTTTATGGCAGATGCCAGTGAATTCTGCTATTGCTGCAACAAATCTTTACCCCTAAGCAATTAGCAGTAACACAAATTCATCAGAATAACAAAACAAAAAACAGAGCTGCTGTGTGTGTGTGTGTGCATACGCAGGCGTCAACGTGTGTGCTTTTTAACCTTCCACCTACCATAATTAAACTTGTCCATGCTTGTTGTAATCTTGTGATTTGGAAGGCTTAAAATAAAATTTAGCTGGCTCAATCCCCAGAAAGTCTAAACTTCTCCCAGCTCTAAGAATGACTTTTATACCCTGTGTACACATCTGTCCCCCATACTCTCCCCTTTAGCAGCCCCCACTCCTCCCACCCCGACCCCAACATTAATCCCTTAGGTTTCTTCTTGCCAAAGATGTTCTGCTGTTTGATAGCACACTAATCTCCGAGAATCTCAAAGTATCAGCTTACCTGTGAACGCCCAGAAACTGTCTCCATCCCCAGCCTCATCCCCTTTTATGTTTTCCTCATCTTTGAACAAATGCTTTGCTTTCTGTCTGAGAATGAGGCTTACATTCTGTTGTGGTTAGGAAGGCTACGGACCTGAAGGCACACAGTTCTTTCAAGTGAAAAGGGCAAGATCAACAGCCAGACTCACTCAGGACAAACAGCAGTTGGTAGAACAGGTTACCCGCGGGCAGGCAACCCAGGTAATTTCAGGGAGGAATCCTTTATTAAATTAACCTGGAGGTTTCTGCTAAACTCAAATAAGTCTTGAAGAGAGAAAAGCCAGAAGTGGGCAGGTGAAGTGGAGCAGGGAAGGGATGCTTTAGATCCTGGTCTCGGTTATGGCACCGCAAGTCCATGGCAGGAGAAGGGGAAATGCTGCGTGAGAATGTGCATGGCTGGATTTGGGAGCCCACTGCAGGCCGCTTTATTTCCAGGAGAGAGGCTGACCTGGAAAAAATGAAAACCTCAGTCCTTTTGCCAACTCAGGGCCTGAAGCTGCAATATTCCTTCACTAAAAGAGCAGTGGATTTAATAGAATCCCACAAAACGCAGCTGAGGGATCTGCTTCTGTACATGGCACAAGTCCAATTTTCAGTTGTAAAGAGTGACAAAGTTCTCACGTTTCCACCTAAATGATATTTATACAAGGACTTGTCCTGATGGAGTGACACCGTTTTCTGACGCCCCCTAGCCTTACGTGCTGTCTCAGATGCACCGGGGATGTGTCCCCAGCAAAGCTGCCATCCCCTGCCCCATCTGTGCTCTCAGCGCTGTTCAAAGCCTGAGCTCCCCTCCAATCCAAGACAAGTGTGCGTCTGTCCGCCGCCAGGTCCAGGACACAGGGGACCCGCTTCTGTGTTCAAGCACCTTTGGGTGTGTAGTGCCCGCAGCGGCACGGAGCAGGTTCTCAATGTTTCCGGAAGGCGGGTCAAGGAGTCCAGGAGCCCTTGGTGGTTTTTATCAGGCTTTCATTGCAGCATTATATCAGAGGCGACCAGGTACGCTGGCAGGCAGTGGGGCCCGGGGCCAGGAGGCTGGCAGGCCTCCTAGCTCCGGGCGCATCTTCACTCTGGGCTCTCTGGTCTCCTCGCTCTACTACTGCTGCTGCTGCCTCTTCTGCCTTTCTCCCTCTCTTCTTTGCCTCTCTTCTGCTGGCATCCTCATGATGCCGCCCTTCTATGCCCCGAGTCTCAGCCCAGGTGCACCCACTTGCGCATGCCCACTAGGCACGCGTGCAGGACCGCAGGTGTCCACCATCACACCAATGGCGGGAGGGCGGGAAAGCGTGATAACTTTTCCATTTACCCTATAGGGTGTTAGCCAGATTGCTGCCACTCAGTCCATCGCACATGTCCTTCCAGACCGCAGGCTGAAGGGCAGGTGGGGAAAATAAAGTACAATTTATCTGAAAGTTCAGGGTCCGATTATGCTCGCAGTGCAGAGTAATGTCACAGAAAGGTGAACCCACTCGAGGCCCCAGACTGTCCTGGACTTTGTCAGGTGAGAATGGTCCGTGGTGTGACTTGGGACCAGGAAACGCTGTCTTCTCATGCTTCTCACTGAGTGAGGACAGTGTGGAAAGAAGGGAAAGTGAGAGGAGAGGCACACAAGGCAGGGGCTGAAAAGCACAGCTCTGTTCGGATGGACGAGCATGTTCAAAATGCCTTCAAGACTTTCCTCTCGTCCACGTGATGGTGGCCAGACCACACCCAGGCTGCCATCTTGGTACCTGAGTACTCAGAAACTTGGACTGAGTTCAAAGGAGATGATTAAAGGAATGGGGTGGAGGGTGGGATTGGAAGTGATTGACTGATGAGGAAAGATTAAAGGAGTTAAAGCAAGGAAACTGAGGGAGCAATCGCTGAGGGGCAATATGATAAAAGCCACCAGGACCCAGAATGTGCTCGCCACTCCAAATAAGGAACCATTCCTCGGTATAAATTAGCTGAGGAATTGGAAAAATCTTCAGAGAGAAAGTGTTCAATTAGCCGACTGGTTGCCAAGCACAGAAAGTGGAGGTGGCTCCTGAGGACTATTTTACAAGCTGGGCCAATGTGCTTCTGGAAGGCAACTGGTCACATGAACTTCAGCACTTGGAAGACAACCTATCAGAACAAAATTCCAGTGATGGAGACTCGTTAAATTACAAATTGCATTAATTGCATCCATTTTTTCAGTCTTCAAAAAGCTAACTGGAGACAGTGGGTGAAGGGCAGAGAAAACCTTCGGAAATCAAAGACTCAAAGAGCCAGGTTTAATGTCGAACAATTTACTACAAATTATAACATGGAAATTAAATGTGTAGCATCTTAGTGAACTTAATGAGGTGAGCAACAACCACAAAGCCTTCTAATAAAAAGTGAAAATAATTGAAAAAAGGCATTTCTTGTAAAGGCAGTCTCCAGTAATGAGAACTGAGGCAGCTTTGAAGCTTTCAGACAATCCATTCGGATGACCTAAAAGGACTCCTTTGGCTCGAGGAAGTCATTTTTTACTTGTCCGCCAGAAATTCCTGGTGTGACCTTGTCGAAGAAAGTGTGCTAGTTTTCCCAGCATTTCTCCCTCCTTAGAATCTTAGAACAAAGGTTATGGAAACCTGAGTTACAGTTTGCATTGTCATCAGAAGTAACTTGCAACATTAAAACCTTCTTTGAATTTAAATGTTGGCTCAGATTGTTCTTTAGGGTGAATTTGTCACGATTTTTAGGATGGGTTGAGTTCAGAAAGAATTTTGTAGAACTTAGTGAAGTTAATCTTGGGGAGTAAGACCTAATGCTTATCTAAATAGCTATAATCTTTTCTTCCTGGAGTTATGTAGGAATACAGACAACTGGAACTTTCTTTATTAGACTATTTCCAGTTCCTTACATTTTTCCTACCTGAGCCCATTTTTCTAAGCTGGACAATTCTCCCTGTGATAAGCTTTGACCTTTGCCCCTATTTAACTGAGCACACCCTGAATTTGCTCAGTGGTAAGTTTTACAAGGGTCCTCTACCCAAATTAATCATGAGGAGCCAGCTTTAATTTGGAGTTTCCAAGTCCTGTGCTGCAATAAACACCCCCAAGATTTCTTCCAGAAGCATTTAATAATTGGTTTAACTGCCAGCAGGTACAGGTGTGGTTAATTTGGAACCTGGGTTTTCCCTCCTGTTGCCACCTCCTTTCTCTGATAAATAAACAAAATGTCTGGACATAAATATGTTATGCTATTGCATGTGTGAAAGTCGCATTTCATTCTTTAATTATCACCTTCAACATTTTCTTCCCCTTGTCTTTCTAGATCTTTTCCTACAGAAACGTATAAACCCTGCAGCAGTGAACATACTTAAACTGAAGCTTCTGCCACAGAGTGTCTATTTCTGTTCTCACCAGCGATTTCAGTCCCATTTTATATCAATAGTGGTTCCATGCAGAGTGCAAGATCTAAAAGTGAGAAGCAGGAGGAGCCAGTCCCTCCAATTGCTGTCAGCTGTTAGCAAAGGAAAGTTTTTAAGGAATCCAAAGATCAGGAGAGAGGCCGCAGGACTAGAAAGCCGAGTGGGATCAGATATATTGGAGAAAGTTTTCCAAGATCAAGTTCCCAAAACAGCCATCATTCATCCCTCGGTGAGAAAGAGAAAAGCACACGTGTGCTCACCGAGGCCTACTACAGGGTCTAGAATTACACAGAAACATCTCCTTGGGCTGCTTTTGTGCTTCTCCAAAGGGTGTATTTTTATAGAGCAATCTTTTCTTATTACCTGAGAACCCAGTAACTTATCAATGTATTAATTGCCATCTGCGACTTACCTAGAAGTATAAGAATGAACGAAGGATATTTTTTTCTTTCTAATTTCAAAGTTATATGCTGAATACCTTAACTTGTTTTTATTACCTTTAATTAGCTTAATAATCTTCACATTTCCTTGTTGAATAACTGCTAACTTAATGTGTTGCCATAATGCATTTTTAAATTACTGCCTTAAAAAATTCAGTGCTGATTTCCAGTTTCCGCTCACTGTATTAATTATCTATAAATATGTGTGAGATTTCCTTCAGCAGATTTTCACAATCTCCTTATTATCCCCCTATAGACAATTTAAAGTGCGACAACAATTCGAAGTTCAACATCCCTGTAATTTACTCAGCTTTATAATTGATATTTATAAACTCAGCAAACCTGGAAGGGGAGAGAAATATTAGCCAGCCCAACTCAAGTTCTCAGACCTTTCATTGGGAGGTATGTGTGAGATCTTGTGGTAGAGTCGCCCCCTTTGTGCTCAGTTGGGCTCCTCTCTGGGAACAAAGTTTCTCCCTTTGAGCATCAGGGGATCTGGAGCTCATTCATTCCTGTCAGGAGCTTGAGTTGAAAAGTGAACAAACCAGTTTGTGAGCTACCTACCTGGTTCTGTGTGTGTGTGTGTGTGCGCGCCTGTGTGTGGCTTGTGTGTGTGTGTGTGTGTCTTGGTGGAGGGAGAGGCTGTTGAACTCTCTTTAGAGCATTACCAGGGTAGAATGAAAAGCGCCATGCCTGCATACCAACTTTACAAAGGAAGGACACGTAACTCCTCCCACAGATGCTCCCATCCCACCCATCCCGAGAGACACCTTGCTGAGCTGAAGGACTGCTCTGTTGTGAAGAACCTACGCCTTATCATGCAAGGGCTGGAGACATAATATCATGCAGTGGCTGGAAAGGAGCAAAAATGCTGTAAGATGATAAGATCTAACCTGGGGAGCACCCAACCAACGGTTCTCAGAGCACTTACCCGGGTCACAGCAGCGGCACCTGGCATTACTAGCTGGCATGGAAGTTGAGTTCTCTGTAGGACTGGTAAACCTGATACTCATTTGTTGGCGAACCAGTGCTTAGCTTGTATCTGTGAACTGTCAAAATACTTTGGGGATTGATTTTCCATTGTCAGTCAAAAGGGGAAAACAGAATAAGGGAAAAACTCTGCTTTGCTTTTCTGCAGGTGGCGCTGGCGGGTAGTGGGTAAAGGTTTCTGTCCTACCACTCAACTTGCTTGGGTCCAATTTTGACTCTACCATTTGGGTGGGTAGGGGCAAGTGGTCCAACCTCTGTGTCTCAGGGACTCACCTAGAACCCTGTGGAGTGAAATAGCTAATTCCTACAATACACACGCCATAAACACAACATGAACTCACAACATGTTGGCCATTTGTCTTGCGGTTTTGCTTTCTGGTCAGTTCCTGGTAGTGTACTTGACCCAATTGGTTTCTTAACTGTGTAAATAAAATAAGAATTAAGAAAATACTTTCCACTGGCTTTGATCAAGATCAATCTCTCTCTCTCTCTCTCTCTCTCTCTCTCTCTCTCTCTCTCTCTCTGGGATCTATCTAGCATCTATCTTTTCCATGAAGGCCCAGGCAAACCCACAAAGGAAAAATCAACATTCCCAGTCTCCTAAGATTATAACAAGTGCCCCCAAATCCACCTCCCTTTCATCTGTTACTCTGATGCTACAGATTTATGACTCCTCACTGCACCTCTTCATAGATGTGAAACTATTATCCATTCCCCCTTCTAGGACCAGCAGGCAGAACTGAAAGAAAAATAAGAAAGCCCACCTAGTAGATTATTTCTATGGAGACACAGAGTCCATTTCAAACAGAAGTGGAGCATTCCTACAAAGAAAAGATTCTTTAAGAATTTGCCATTTAATGGTGAGAAGGCAGTCATTAATTTCATAAAAACATATGCTGTATATTCATTCATCTATTTGCAAGGTGCCCAGAATTTTCCAGGTGCAATGCTCATTACTGGCATTAAATGCCCTGCAATTGCCAAGAGCAGACAGTGAAATAATACAAATAAATCTGTGTGCATGAAAAAAAAAAAAGCCTTGGGAAATCTCCGAGACACTACAATTAAGGTGAGAGAGACAGCAGCTCTTCTGAGAGAGAAAAATAAGAGGAATCAAGGGCTTCCAATATGGTTTCATGAGGATTATTCAAAGATCTAAGGGCAAAAAGAGAAGCCCTGCAGGGAAAATGGAACAGACAGGAAAAAAGAGACCAGAGGGAGAATAAGGACAAAACAAGTAGGTCCAGATGATGTAGGAATGGTCAGGGGCATTCTGAAGGAGAGAGAGTAGAAAAATCGCCCCTTAATTAATACAGCCAGCTCTCAACTTACTAACCAGCTCTGTACCTTAAGTTCATTTGTAAGTCAGCGGGTTGAAACTCAGAAAACATTTTCCCATGGAAACATTATTCATGGTGGTTTGGCTTTCTGGACAACCCACAATAGGGTATTTAACCCCAAATGAAATTGAATATACAACTTAATCCTTCAAAATATGATTTCAACTGTGTCTAACCAGCATTTTAAATAGTGTGCCTTTGGAAAAACAGAGTTCAAGTTCAAGAGTGGGATGCATCGCCTGAGCCCTGAGCCCCAGCCAGCAGCTTCACCCATGTGCCCCCTGCTAGACAAAACATTCCTGCCCAGGACAACCTCATGACCAGGCAAAGAGCACATTCTCATGGTGGTCGCTCCTGACCATCTTATTCCAAATTACAACATCCTCCCCCAGTGCTCCCTAGCTAACTCATCTCCATTTTATTTTTCTCTGTAGCATACTATCTGACCCCACACACACACACAAATATATACATGTATACACACATTTATTCACTTATTTATTGATTGCCTTTCCTGGGAGAGGTAAATTCAACAAAGCCAGACATTCTTGTTCATTGGCTCGGTAGTATATCCTCAATTCCTGCAGCAGAAGCTGGCATACATACAGTAGCCAATACCTATATATTGAATTTAATTATTTATCAATCTGTTTATTAACTGTAAGCTGGAGCTGGAACTGGGGCCAGGCAGATTTTCCTGGACCCATGATTATGTACACAGGAGAAATTCAGCCTGTAAACCAACCTCTCCCTCAATTCTCTGAGAAACTGTGCATGGGGAAGCTGGGCTGGGAGATAGGGGGTGTTAGAAGAGAATCTGGAAGTCCCCCCTACCCTCCTACCCCTTGCTCATGAAAGATTCTGGCCTAGGAGCAAACATCTTGTCTTCTCTCAGTTACTTTCTAGCATATGACCTTGGACAAGACATTGACTCTCGGGAATCATCATTCCTCACTGTTTAACAGAGGGATGATGCTCTCTGTACCCTGCAGGGCTATCGGTGAAGATTGACTGGGTAATTTATGTGAGAGTGCTGTGCAAATATTACGGTGCATCCTAAAATAAGGCAATGGTGACAAAAGGGTGATTTATACAAATAAATAGGGTGGTTAAATCTACAACGATCCTCTGTGGGCTGCTGGGCTTGTATTTTTCTCAATATGGCACTCTATAATCCTTCCCTCAATAATCTACATACAGAAAGGAAGTAGGAAGATATTTTTAAAATTGCATACAATTGGCATTCTTGAGAACAGGGAAAGAAAGAATTTGGAAAAATATTCAGTGACAACACGAAGCAAAAAAATTTCTTTTGAATTGCAAATTATATCTTAGCTTGGCTATAACTTTCTCAGAGAACCCTTCCCAGAGGTAACCCCTCCTGTCCTCTCCCTCATCCAGCCACACTTGCATCTCTCCTTATTCATACTTTCATCTTGCCCATTTTTTTTTCTTTAATAGCTTCTGTCACAATGGGTAATTATGTGGGTAAGACATATAATTTATTTGTTTACTGCGAGCTCTCCCTACCATCCCTGGACCCCAAGTTCCATGGCCTCCTGACCACCGAACCTGCTTCCTGATGACTCCCCAGAGCCCAGCACGGTACCTGCCCACCAAGAGCACTCAGAAGTCCTGGACATGTGGACAAAGTGATGCACCTGTGAACGAGTGAAGACACAAAGCTGGAATGCAGAGATGTGAGAGTGATGCAGGAACACACACAGACTTCAAGGTCAGCCTTTTAACCCAAACTGGACCCCCCCCCCCCGCCAGGCAAGTCCTTCCATGCACGAGCTGCTAATAACAGTGTGGCACTGGTTGGAGCAGGGGGCTTTCTTGGTGACAAACTTCAGGAGCACCTGATGAGCCGGGCTGACACCATGCGGGTCCCTGACTTTGCTTCTGCTTTTCATTCAAAGGTTGTCGTTGGCATCATTGCAGGCAAGTCCCGCACGACTGGCTGAACCTGTCAGGCGAAGCCATATTTAATTACAGCCAGAGAGCCCTGGCACACCATTCCACAGGCTGTCCTCAGGCAGGTTTGTCCAGAAAGCCCAAATGCACGTCTGCGGTTCTGCTCTGCCTGATGGGCCTGCAACGGGAGGGGCAGGGGCCCTCTGGGAAACTGAAAACCTTGGCTCGAAGGGCCGCCACAGACCTGGCTCCTACACGTCCCCAAGACACAGGCCTGAGCAGCCACCGGGTACTGATGTCTGACCCGAGGCTCAGGCACTGGTGAAACAAGGCCCGGCGCAAGGCCAGTCTGAGTGTTCTCCGGGAGAGCAGATTCCACCTTCCTCACCACAGGGCTCACTGGAAAGGGCCTTGGCTGGGAGGCCAATGGCCCGTTGCCTGGGCTCATTCCCTTCCTGGGCTGCTTATCAGTGTTTGCTCCTTGTTTGTACGATGTAGCTAAAAATGCCTTTGTCAATGTTGCAGAGGCCAGAAGCACGTGGAGGAATGGAGCAGGAATTTCGTGATCACACTCATTATTCCCTAGATGATATTGTTGCCTCAGAAGGTGTAAGGGGTTTGAACAGGGGCTGGGTCCTCGGGGCCATGAGACTTGTTTGTGTGTATTCACCGTTCGGGCCTCATAACAATGCTAAGTTAGATCATTTTCATTCTCTGGTGAGGAAACTGAGGTCTTCGATGACTTCCCTAAGGCCTGAGAGCTGAGAAACAGAAAAATTAGGAGGTGAGGTGCCCGAGAAATCATCCAGTTAATTTAGACCAGGATAAACAATGACTAGTTTTCAGTATAACATCTCCAGTACCGCCACTACCACTTGGGATGTGCTTTTTTAGTATAAGTATATCCTGTGGGGTACTTGGGAAGCTGACTGAAAGATGAGTCACTGCTCATTTGAAATTCTAACTTCACTGGTGGCCATGTTCTTTTATTGACGAAAGCTGGCAACTCTAGTTAGGAGCAAAGCCAAACAGTCTCACTCCAGAACATTTGCTCTGAGAATCATGCTCGCTTGTTACCGCCTTCAGGAACGATGGCCAGTTCCATGGTTCCGGAGATCTGGCGACAGGCGTCAAAGCAGAATGTTTGGCTGCCACACTCCGAGGTCAGGCTGGCTGCTGGCCTCAGTCTCCTCTGCTCCCAGCAGGCCCACGTGGTCTGTCTGCAGCTTTGTGCTGCTTCCAGTTCCTAGCCTGAAGCCACGACTTTGGCCCGACTGGTACCAGCATTTCAGGGTTCGGCGTCACTCTGCGGTCCATGCAGCCACCACCTGGTATCCTAGAGCTGAGAAGTGGCCCCTTGTTTTCTCCCTTTTCTTCCATCTACCACGAACCCCAGTGTCTCTATGGCTGGACTTCAGCCTGGACCCCTGTTCTATGAAGCAATGGAGGGTCAGTGACACAGAGTCTCTGTCCCCTCTTACAATGAGCGACTCTTCCTTTTCGGGCACCCTCTTTTATCATCATTTTGCATTTTTGGTCCATTATTGTTTGCTTCTGAAATCTGTGCCCCCGAGATACCAGAGTTGGCCTGTCGGACAGAACCTCTTCTGTGGAAGCTTGCACTTATTATTCCCCTGCAGCTCCCCATCTAAACCAATGAATGGCTTGAGCTTTCGGTCTGAGTCCTGCCCACCTGCCTTGTCCAGCTGCAAGTAACCAGTCAGTCCCCGCTGGCCGGAGCCCAAGCTCGGACAACATGAGCAGTCTCTTTCCCCTTGGCATCTTCCTAACACCGTGCTTTATCCCCTTTTAGTGATTTTGATTCACTTTTCTGCAGACTTGGACCTCCGTCTAAAAGTTTGGAGGGCTTCGGGGTCCCTAGGAGTGGAGGCAAGGGGAAAGCATAAAAGCTTTGTTTATCTCCTAAAGGAGAAGAGTGAAAGAGTTCTTCCCTGAAGCAAATATTACGGGAGGGAAAACTATCTAAAATCAAGAACAACAGGAAATTTCAGTTGATTTTTTTTTTAATAACAAATCATGCCAGACAAGCTAATTAGCATTTTGACGGTGTTATGACATGACTGGTTAATGTAGCAGTTGGTGGTAATATCCTGGATCTTTCTTTTAATGGATCATTTGATAGCATCTCATGAAATTTTTACCCACTCTTATCACTGTGTAGTTTGTTGCAATTTGCTCCATGCCTCTTAATAAACATACAGACAAACAAGTTTCCTGCCCAAGGGAGCTTACAATCAACAACCAAAAAAGTCAAGCAGAGAAGGGTTCCCACAGGAAGGAAAATGAAACTTCTTACTGCCGACCCAGCCAGCTCTAAATTACCAGCAGTGCTGGTTGTATCATCAGTCATCTTCACAAACACTTATTAAATGCTAATCCACACATGGTGATGTGTAGGGAATGTAGCTCAAGGAATAAAACAGGCTCGATCCGTGGCCTGCAGGAGCTGACAATCCAGAGAATTGCAGTTACAAATCGAAGAGCAAATACAGTCCCTCACCTCTTTTCTCTGCTCTTGCCTGGTGGCTCACCAAATTGGCGGTGCTTTTACCTGCGAAAACATTGTGGGTTGGCTCTTCCCTGTGCTTGGAAATACAAGAGTGGATTTCTTCAACTTCCAAATCTTGGCCCCCTAAAATAAATTAGATTTGCTTTTGACTGTCGAATCCCAAGTCCTCACATTTATAATGCTGCCTCCTTTCATTTGGCTTCTGCCTTAATTTTTAACACATGTTCGAGTATATGCTGCTCATCTTTCAAGAGCAGATTTCCAAAGAAACTTTAAAGTATCACCTTTCCAATGGTGCGTGAGGCCTTAATGCAATTTACCTGTGTTTCTGTGTATATCTGTGCATAGACCTATGTGTGAGCACCTCCGTCCACAGTTAATGTGCTAAACGCACGGCGACCATGGAATTAAAAATCAGGGCTCCTTGGATAATTCCAATGTTGTATTTACTAATGAGGCACATTCAGCTTCTTCTATAATCTCACAAGAGCTTTATGGGAGAGAGAAAGTTATTGCCTACATTTCAGAGAGGTGAAAATGAGAGTGGAGCGCAGTTGCCACGGTAAGGCCTAAACCTTCATTTGAACCCACAGTCTGACTTCAGACCTAGGTTTGTCTACAACTATTTTGCTGTGATTGAATTTTGTTTTTCTATATCTGTCCTTGTAAAAATCCAGCCAGGTTTTTTTGAGGCTCCACCAGTTTGCAATGCGATGACACATAGACTATTCTGAACAGCTTCTGGACAGACACTATTTAAATCGCCTACTATGAACAGCATGTCCTTGCTGCACCTAGAAAGGGCTGTGCTTAAAGCATCTCTGCTAGGTTCTGCCTCCACTGCCATCTGCTCGGACCCCTATTCTGGTTCTGATGACTTTCACCTTGAGCGGGCAGCCCCACCTCTTACCTTCTATCCGTCTGATGATCCAACAGCAATCCATTTCCGAAGAATTCTCAAACACAACACAATTTACTTTCCTGTGCTAGTGAAGATTTATGAGGTTATGGAGTGTATAATGGCAGGCAATTACAGCCCACTTGAAAATGACTTTGCAGAAGGCTGAAATGTGATAAGGAAGCAAGCGTACTTCTCGGGGGAGTCAGCTTCATACTCTGCTTTTCCAATGTTCAAGTCATCCCAATTTGGGAAAACAATGTTTTTTCCCTTGCAAAAGTTGACTTTTGTACTGTGAGACACTTAAATACTTCTCTGCCAAGAACAAGGCATTGGAACTCGTGCCTATTGGATTAGACTGGACAGATCCGAAGTCTCCCATCCATCCTGACCACTAGAGAAGCTTTTCGTTGCTGCCCAGCACACAGCTCTAAGTCAAGGAATTAAAAGCAAATAAGTCATCATGCTTTTTGCCACATGACATCACAGCCGTTGCTACAAGTTGATTAGAGCAAGATTGTGACCTGACCGAAAACAGTCATTTATAGTCTGTCCAGTGATCCAAGAAACAGCTGCACATGAGAACTCCACCCAACAGGGCACTTCGTGATGGATAACTATTAATGAACCTAACCAATTCCTCTCTCTCTCTCTCTCTCTCTCTCTCTCTCTCTCTCAGAGAATCTGAACATGATAAACCATAGGAAACAAGGTGTAAAATGCACATAGAGCCAGAAGGTGAGGCAGGAACAGAGAGCGGAGCTGAACCCATTTGCTGGTAGGAGCAAAAACCATAAGGGTGGCACCATATGGTTGCTCTTCAAGTTGGAAATCTCAGATGTTTGTTGCTGAATTAGGCACCAGAGCACCAAAATTACAGGGTAACCAAGTACCATCCCACAGTCAGGGCCAGCTTCATGGGTACAAGACCTGTGTGGGCACAATGACCCTGTGCAAGGAAGGGCCCAATATTGGTTTCATCTTGCTGCTGCCATCCTGAAATTCTTCATAGACTTTGAACAAGGAGCCCGCGTTTGCATTTTGCCTTGAGTACAGCAAATCATGGAAATGCATCTGCTTCCTACTGCCTTTTAAGGCATAGCCTTTGGCAGGTGAGATTGCCTTCTGCCTCTCCCAGTGGAAGTCCTGAAGTTTAGATGAACACAAGAGTTCTTGTTAAAGAAACGGATACAAACTTGTATATATCAATGAAAGCTTGACATTTATCTAAACTAGAGATATAAATCACAATAAACCTCACACACATTGGAAAATCCAGAAACATAACTGTCTGATGTATCGGAATTGATGTTGCTTTCTCTTGGGTTTGCCTTCATACAACAATAATTTTGTAATAGGATTTTTATAGACAAAATAGAAAGACAATTCAATCTTTCTACTTGCATTGTTGATAATTTTCTTCTACATTGATAGAGTTTTAATTCAATTTCACAACTTGATAAAAGTAGTACTATATAAAGCCTCTGAACTGTCAAATTGGAAAGCCCATAGCTCCAACTGATGTGTGAGGTTTTTTTTTTTTGTTTTCTTTTTTAAGATTATTTATGCCTACCAGAGCTGGGGAACAGGCCAGAGGCATGGAAGGTGAGAGGATTCACCAGAGACAGAGTGGGGAGCAGAACAGGCAGATGGACTGAAATCCACTGCTGAGGGGAGCAGCAGGTGAGACAAGAGAGGTCTGCTACACCATGTGGGTCCCCTCCCTGGCTGAGGATCAAACTCATGCTGCTGTAGCTGCAGAAGCCCCACAGTGCAGAACTCAACCCCTGGTGCTACCAGGGAGACCCCTGATGTGTGAGTTTTAACTCTTGAACACAGTTCAGGATTCTTTGTGGAGGTCTTGCCTTAAACACCCTGAAAAGCTATCCAGAATAACTATTCACACTAGATAAGAGATGAAAAGCCCACTCACTACCTAGTTGATCTCTAACACCCTATAACATAACACCATCTAACTTTCCAGAGGTGACCACGATAAAAATTCTGAAATCCATTCCAGGCACAATTAGCGTGACACTGACAGAAAGAGACTATACAACCAGTCATACATCCCACTGATCCCAAATCAGAAGTTTCCCCATAAAATCTCTCCTTTGTAAGATCCTAAACATGTCTCTTTCTGCTCCCATTCCGCCCAGCAAGAGTGATTATAATTAGGAGAAGTTGAAGTGAAAATGCAGCGTTTTTCAATGATTGAGATTAAAACCTCTTGCATTAGCACATTTTACAATACTGCGTCTCTATTGCTGGGGCCCCGCCATGCACAGAAAGGACCCTGCAGCTTAAACTACTTGATTTTCTAAGAACTCTGGATATGGCAATGACCAAGTTCCTCCTTGTTGCATACAACCTGCAAGAGCCCAGTACACACTCCTTTGGTGCTGATCTGCTGACTTCTCAGAAGCATGTTCAAAAACACCTACCCTCGGATGTGCTCCTGGCCTGCAGGTGTGGAGGACAGGGGGCCTCTGGGCGAAGGCCCTGCAGATTCTGGGGCACCACACTCTCTCCGACAATACACGCAGCACCTTCTCCAACACCAGTTTCCCTGGGTTTTTCTCTCTTTCTTATTCGGGTGTGTTTCCAAGCCTCCTGTAAGCCGAACCACTCAACAAAATATACATTTTTGGTGTATGGAATCCTGGAATTTCCTGTATTCCCAGTTTTACTGAATAAGAACAATGTTTTCTATCCTGATTCTCTTTTATTTGTCCACATACCATGTTTTCTTTGCCATGATAATGTTTTCACATTTAACAGCTTAAGCTGTTGTCATTTAACACATATGCCCTGGAGACCAACAATAATATTCTCTGCTCCAAGGCATTTGAAAAAGGAAATGTACCCATCCCCCAAACCCCTCTACACTTTTCTATTCTTAGAAATTAGTTTAGACCTACTTTTTCAAGATTGTAGGTCTAGGCTATGAGAAGATAGCAAACCTATTTCAATTTCATCTACGTCATGGTTTGGTTAACCAATATACGTGCAAATATTTAGTACAATGCTCAGAGTAGGAATTCAACAGATACTTATAATTTTTCTTATTCCTTTGATTCAGAGGTACAAAATATACCTAAATTGACATTTTAAATGTCTATTGAACTTTCTTTATCTTGAACAAAATTGTGACCCAACTTTCACCTGTAAGACTGGGTGATGAAATTCAAAAATACTCATCATCTCATTTAAATTTTTTTCTCTACATAATTTCAAAGCATAATTCTTAATTCTAAAGTGTGCAAAGTAGCCTTAAATTAAGTTAATTGCTGAAATCAGTCGAAATATTTCACTATCTCTTCCCACTGTATTAAGGAACGCTGGTTTTAGAGCAGTTAATAGTTCTGGAAAATAATGTATTAGCAGTCAAAAATGTGAATCAATGATATTACTTTAATACTATTTTAGAAGCAACCAGAATGGTTGAATTAATGACATCCTATTATTTTATTATTGCATAAGAATTTATAGCTGTGCTGACACCACACCCAACTAATTCCCCTTTTACTGGACTTTATCAGACAGAGTGTGGTAGGGCCTTCTCCATTGTCCCTGGGGATTCCACAATGGCCAGGGCAAGGTCACCTTCTTAACCCTCACCTGGTAGCAGATCATTCTTTTGTCTCTCCAAGTTCACACAAAGTTCATGCATAAAAATGTCTGCCTAAACCAGAAGCAAGCCAATCAACAAGGTGACATTAGAACGCTTAAATTTAACATCCAACTTGTATTTGATAAGAAATATATCATAGGCTTCCCATCAGCAAAGAGCTTTGGCAAGGGATCTATCTTTAGATTAATGCGTCTGAACATTGACCCAGGCTGTTTTTGTCTGGCTGTCCTAAGCCTGAATTGGCTGACCTGCAGGCCAAAAGTCTGTGTGGAGAAAATTTCAATGGAGTATAAATTGAAGAAAGAATTTCATTCAATGCTTCTTACTGAACAAGAGAGTGGGGGAGGGTTTGAGTCTTTGTAGTTTGGGAAGTTCATTCAATTGCCTCATCTTGTGAGTTAGACTTTAGATTTGATCTGTTATTCTGATCTGCATTTATAATATCTGTTTGTGATCTCAGTGGTTACTAACAGAAGCAGTCATCTGAGATATCCATTCATTTCAATGATATTTACCAAGCACCTCATACACACTAAACACAGTTCTAGATTCAGGGCTACAACACAGAATAGGGCATTATTCTCCTGGAGGTCAGACTTCACTCTCCCTTCCAAGCCACTGATATATTTCACAGGGTGTTGACGCCATCTAAGCCAGAGATAGAACAAGGGAAGAATAGATCCAATAATGTGTGGTACCCTCGTTCCTAATGATAAAGTTTTTTTTTTTTTTTAAATTAAGCTTGCAGACCATTCATACTCTACAATGTACTCAACACTATTTGCTTTGCATATGCAATCACTACCACAAAACCATCATGATACTTTAAGCATTTAATAGTTTTATTCTTGGACAGAATGAAATTGTACAAGTATAATTTACTATGATAAAATCGAGAGTCCAGAAGAGTTGTAGAAATTAGTATACTCAGCTCCACCAACATAGATTCTTTTCAGTCTGGATTGATAGATCTCAGAAAAATAAATACTGTGTTTTCCCAAGAAACAAGACTAGCAAATATAGAAAAATGTGTTGAAACTAAAAGAGTTATGAATCATCAATTCAAAACTTCCAATTTGCATAGGAGAAAATGGTGTTTGTTTATACTGCTTCCACTCACAAGGCAGCTCTCCTTCCCTCCTTCACTTAGCTAAACTCTTGTCATAGACAGTGCTCACCCCTAGTATAACTCTTCAAACATCAAGGCTAATCTGTGTGGCCTTTGCTCTGCTCTCACTGAAGCCCCAAACATAGACAGTATCAAAGAATATTTACATGCTCCATCAATATGCATAGATACATTGAACTGAAATTCTGTGTGCACATGTTCATTTTTCCTGCCTATGTTGAACTTTTCCTATGACAAAAATCATCTCTTTTGGTTCATCCAAGTCTCTACTTGCACAGGGACTGATTTATGATGTGCCTAAAGTCACTATGAACTGAAATGACCTGTTCAAAGTTATTCCATGAATTATCAGCAGGCTGAGGGCAGTTTTCCTACCTCATGACTTTTAGTTACTTCTACAGCACCACGCAAAAGAGTATGTGGGAGGGAAAAGTCTTGTAAGTTGAAAAAAGAAGGGATTTAAACTTTCATTAGGTCAAATCAATGAAAATAAATGGGTGTTTTTGCCTCAGATCCTATGCCACTCACATTACCCAAGACTAGTCTTCCGGCTGTTTAAGATGAGTTGCCTTGGCTTCAGTGAAAAGAAAAGGAAATCAATATTTGCTGAGTACTTGCTATGTGCCTAGAACTTATCACCTACTGGCTCATTTAAAGCCATGTTTCTGTGGAATTCTACATTCTCATTTATTTTGCTTTCATCTTCCTTGGTGAAAATCCTTTGAAATAGATACAAAGTAGGAAAAGGAAATTCTTTCAAGAGGGCTTGGGAGACCTAAGATCTCCTGTAACGAATAGAGGTGATAATAGCCTGATAACCTGCTATTAGATTACAAGAAATGTGGTGGAGCTGGAATAGAAAGAGAGAGGAAATCATACAATGTGCTAAGCACAGCCAGGTGAACCATAATATGTAGCTCTTTAAGCTTCACCTGCCTTATAGGGTCACCAAAAATTAACAGGAAGTCTAGAAGTGATAGACAAGTTGGTTCAGATGCCTTCATCTTTGTGATTCTCCTAGCATATATTCCTTGTTTTCTCTTCATGATTTCAAGATGGCTGCATTGTAGTCAAATGTTTCAAATCGTGTAGAAATAAAGTGTGAAGGGGAAGTGCCAGCCACCTCGTGCCTTTTATAAGGGAATACAAATCTTAAGACACCACACCCCTCCCCATTGGTTTCTTTTTATAGGTCAGAACAATGTCACAAGACCACTCCTGGCTACAAGGGAAGCAGGGAAAATAAAATGACTACTTCAGAGTGGAAGTCAGAGAATAAAAAGTACATTGGGAATAGTTCTGGGATTAACCAAAGAAGCAGTACCTGCCATGGGATCCTACAGGTGAGTTGAGACGGGAGCTACTCAAGAAGACTCCAAGATTCTGAAGGGGACATTTGTAATGACTTTTTGCATGTGCTCTTCATTGGCAGTTGAATAAATTATATATCAGGGAGTGGATAGATAAGGAGATATTAGATAGTGGGCCTCCCTGGTGGCACAGTGGATTGAGCGCCACACCGTGAAGCCTCCACAGCACAGCAGCAGGATTTCGATCCCCGGCCAGGGAGGTGACCCACATGGCGCAGCAGACCCCTCCTGCCTTGCCCGCTGTTCCCCTCAGCAGTGTATTTCAGATCTGCCTGTTCTGCTCCCCACTCTGTATCTGGTGAATCCTTTCACCTCCCAAGATTCTGACTTGTACCCCAGCTCTTACATGCATAAATAAATAAATCCTTTTTTTTTTTTTTAAAAAAAAAAGAGCTGATATTAGGTAGAGCCTGAAAGTAGGCATAGTACAACAAAAATGCTTGCGAGGACTTGGACTTGGGCTTGCAACGAGATCAAAACCAGACTGAGAGCTGATCTGCTAATGTGAGCATTTGCTAGGAGAGTGAAAAGTTCTGCAATCAATTCCATCAAGAGACAATTTTGCTAGGCCAACAACATGCTGTGCTCTCAGAAATCATCCCTGGCCTACAGCAAAAGCAACAAAAAAGTAGGCAAATATTAACATCTTAAAACATATGTTTTGTTCTTGAATTCCCCTCTCAGTGATATTTTGAATTGTTTTTATTAAGGGAACTGATGAACCAGTTAGCAGTTTCTAGAAAGCCTGAAGACACTTTTTGGATGTGATTGCTCTTCCTCTTACCTCTCTCTTTAGCCCACACGTACCTAGTGATTAGAAGTATGCACTTATTCAAATAATCTTGGTTCTATTTTTCCCCTAACCATATAGAAATATGCTTAATTGGTTCTTTGTTCATCCAGGGAGAGTGAACAGATGGAGAAAGGAAAATTATTAACTAAATTTTCCCACCTCATTGATTGAGCCCATCAAAAAGAGATTAAAAAAACTTAAGATTCTTTATGATGCTTTAGAATAAGGTCCTGTAAAACACCAAGCAGTTTTAGGAAGTCCTAAAACAAACTTACTTAATTATTATTGTAATCTGCATGACTCACATCTCTAACTTGAATAACAAAGACCAAACATCCTTTGCTTTCTTCCTAAATTTATTTGCTCAGCCCTCACTCTTCCTGC
The DNA here is from genome assembly GCA_019455555.1 of Galemys pyrenaicus. Taxonomy (NCBI): domain Eukaryota; kingdom Metazoa; phylum Chordata; class Mammalia; order Eulipotyphla; family Talpidae; genus Galemys; species Galemys pyrenaicus. The sequence goes on from JAGFMF010011501.1 coordinate 17,158,734, forward strand.
CCCCCCCCCCCCCCCCCGTCCTGAAACATCTAATCTGTCCGAGTCCCCACTCAAATGGTGACTGGCATGTCCTAAAAATCTAAATATCAGAAAATCTCAATATTTTCTTTTTAAAGAATTTTGTTGTTATCTGTGCTTTGTACTGATATTCTCTATTATACTTTTATATCCCACGGGAACGATTGCCTGTGGTACCCAGGGTGTTTGGGTGAGGTGTAATCATCAGCGGCCAATGTCACTTGGTGTTGCTATTGGAAACAAACCCACAGCCTCCTTCCTGACATAGAGGACACCACCTGCCACTTGCCAGGTGTGCAGAGCCCGTGCTGCCGCTCGAACTTGAGATTTCCAGAGTCAGAACGCTGAGCCCCTTATCTTTGGGCCATGAACAGCTTCCTGGTGGCCTGGGAGCCGGGGTTGATGGGCTCCAGAGTCACCGCCTCACCTTGTCATGCTCTGGTGAGTTACTGGCTGTTCCTGCTGTGAGAGCTTAGAGCTGTGGGCATTCCACATGCACCTCTTCCATGGCCAGGTCCCCCTGGGTGATGACAGTAAAACCAGAAGAACGTTCGGCCTCTGGAATTTCCAACACTCCTAATGTTTATACAACTGAAAGGAGATCTTTCAAAAATCACCAATTCTGCCCAGTTCATCATCCATAGCAACTTCGCTCATTTGAAAGAAGGAAGATCCCCCATCTTTCACCCATCCAGGCCCCAGCTGGACCAAGAACTAAGAGCCCAGCTGAACCCAGACCAGGCACAGCACCAGGCAGGCAGCTCCCGTCACTCTGTCTCCTCACTCCCTCCGCCTCTCAGACAGCAGTCCTCATAGCGCTCCTGCCTAACTTCACGTTTATTATAAAAATTAATGAGTTATAGAATAAAGTAAAAATCAAATTAGACAACTATAGATCAGAGACATTCTGTAGAGGAGGAAGAGGGAGAAGACTCAGGACAGGGGGACTATGGTGGTGGGACACGGGTGAACTGGTGGTGGGAATTTCATGAGGAGAACAGACATTGCACAACCATGAAGGATGATGTAGTAAATATATATTAAAAAGTAATAAAATTAATGAGTTATCAAATGATGCCATGCTGCAAGACAATGGTAATCATCCTGATACAAATATAATGTGATTGTTGTGAAGCCGATGGCTCTCTCTGAGGAAACTCTGTCTCTAAAAATTTGAAATGGGCAGGAAGAGGCCTTGTTTTCTTGTTTTTAAGAACATACTTTACTTCAAGTCAGAAACCATCTCACTAACAGTGAGAATCCACTCTGTGGATTTCAGCATTATAACTTTTTTCCAGAACCAAAACTGCCTTCTGTACTCACCCCTGAAGCCACTTCAATAAATGCTCTTCCTAGTGGGCACTCAAAGGAAGTCATTTGTTTGATGTATATATTTAATTTTGTGTACATTCTTGTGCTCATCTGCAAATCCCACTTTCTATATTTATCTTGAGATCCTCTAAGGTCCTGCTGGTACAAACCTAACCCTTCCATGCAAAAAGAATCCATGGGCCCAAAGGGAGCTTTTCCAAAAACAGGAATAAATAGTAAATAAAAATCAAGGTCAAGGTTTAATATCATTGTATAGCCTTTGAACCTGAACTTTGTAGTCAAAGCAAAATACTGCACTGATTTTCTTTGGCTCCTAAATGACTTCATTGCTGAGTGGATATATAACATCTTTGCTTTGAAAGAATGAATGCTTTAGAACATTCTCTCTCAATCATTTTTCAAGATTTCCTGTTACTTCATCTAAAGCTGCTTTCCATTAATAATTCCTCAGCACAAAGCATCTAGACACACAGACACCGTAATTAGGGGGATTTCAATTACTTATGTGAGGAGGCAGGTAATTGACAATCTAATTAGTCTCATTTCAATTACCATTTTTCTCTTCATTAGAGCAGTTAGTTAGAGAGGGGTAAAGGTTTGTAAAACATTCCAAGACCACAAAATTTTCAAGCTAGATTTACTAAAGATGAAGATTGGACCTCTTCGAGACTAGGGGAGCCTGAGAAATGGGAAGACAGTGTCTGAGACAGTTTCTGTGTGCAGGAAGCAGGTGAGCATATTGGAAACTCATCAGGCAAGAATGTGATTCAAAGTCATGGGGGAAGAGTTGGCAAGTGATTCAGATAGCACACATTCATGGTCCAGAGGAGGGGCTATTTGAAACATGCATTATTTAATGAATTTGTAAACATTCTCAGTTATGGAATGCTTCTAAGACTCAAATATCACCTGACATGCAGGAGCCTCTCTTTTTAATACAAACATCAACTCTCCTTAGTTACTATGAAGATTTCCACTTCACAGATGAGGAAACTGGATTATATAATTTTCTGCATCCAGAAAAATATTCTGAACTTGAAGCCCATTCTCTGATACTTTGATTTCCTTTCCTGACCCATGGGGAAGACGTTGGCTTTGGATTTCAACAGAAATTCCACCCAGCGTGGTTGCCACCTACTGGGTACTTCAGACACCTCTTTTCCTTCCATCTTCTAAGATGGAAGTTTTTTGAAGTTTTAAACTTAAAACGTAAAAGTAGACACTTAAAAGGTAATAGGTCTCAACACAATATGTATGGAACCCATTAGCTCATTTCTAGGAAATATTAATGGCTTGATCCAAAGATCATCAGGCCCTTGACTTTAAATTATAAGAAGATATTCTTAAAAACAGGGAAACCAAGTCAAAAGCTTGGGCCCAGGACTGTGCAATTGAATAGATTGTAGGCCACAGGTGTGAGCCATGTATTTAAACTTAAACTTTCTTATTTTTTAAAAATTTTATTTATTTTAATTTTTAAAATTTATGAATTTTAAATCTTACTTATTTTCATGTAGAAAAACTGGGGTGCAGGTCAGAGGTGTGGGGGAGTGAAAGGATTCCCCAGACTGGGGAACAGAACAGGTAGATCTACTGAAATCCACTGCTGAAGGGAGCAGCAGGTGAAAGAGGAGAGGTCTGCTGTGCCTTGTGGGTCAGCTCCCTGACCGGGGATTGAACTCAGGCTATGGAGGTGATAGTGCTAGGAATTAACCCCTAGGCCACCATGAAGGCCCAAACTTAAACCTTCTTACAGCCACATTTTTAAAAGTGAGAAAAAGGTAACAGTCTATATATATCATATACATGATATATCACATATCATATATATGATACATCACATATTATATATGATATATTATATATAACATATTCTATACCACACATGATATATCACATATTCTATATCATATACGATATATCACATATTATATCATATGATACATCACATATTATATGTATCATATATATTTTTTAGCTCAGTACAGTTGACCCCGAACAATGTGAGGGTTTGCAACACACACAGTGGAAAGTCTGAGTGTAATTTTTGGCTTCTCAATAGTAATTAAAACAGCCTGGTACTGGTATAAAGACAGACACACAGACCAATGGAACCGTATAGAAAGCACAGAAGTAAAGCCACACAACTATGGA
>JAGFMF010011501.1:17163290-17203553 GCA_019455555.1 Galemys pyrenaicus
GCACAAGGGACTGAGGTGATGGTGCATGGGTGAAATGGTGGTGGGTACCCCCTGGGGACTACAAATGATGTCAAATATAACTAATAAAAAAAAAATTTTTTTTTGGCTTCTCCCCAAATTTAACTACTAAAAGCCTGCTGTAGAAAAGAAGTTACTGATTAACACATATTTTGCATAAGTTTTATAGATTGCATTCTTACAATGAAGTAAATTACAGAATGTTTTACTGAGGAAATTACAAGGAAGAGAAAATACACATGGCATTACCAAGACCATGAGTTTATGTTGTCTGTTTACAAGAAAATCCACATTTAATTGGAATCATGTAGGTCAAATGTGTGGCTCAAGAGTCAAGTGTACATGCAAATATTATCACTGGAATGCATCATGGCTATAAACATGTTATTTAGCTGCTTCATGTTCTTTTCCTTTGGTCCAGTCTTTGAAATTTAGTGTGTATTTTACAACTTCAGTACATCTGAGTTTGGACCAGCCACGTTTCTAGTGCTCAACAGTCAGCTGAGACTAGTGCTAGAAAGGGCGGGCCTAGACTTTCTACATTCTTTTCATTTCTCAGTCACCAAAGCCACCAGGGTTTCCCTTCTCTCCCCATCCCAAGTATATGGTGGGCTCCTCTGACACAGGGTGGAATTTCAGCTTGAATGCAGGTGAGACAAGCTTAGAAGAATGAGGCCCATCTACACCAAGCACTGTTGCCTTTGCAGCGTTTTGCCACACTGTGACTTACTTGATCTACCCAGCCCCAACTTTTATAATTCCCATTTTACCATTCAAGTCTCCACTGATTGCTGATGGGGTCAGATACCATTGGTAGCATGGTGACTTTTGACCAATTACTTAACCTCTCTGAGACTCTTTCTACATGCCTGTATAATAAAGGTAATCATCTTTGGCATGGACGGCAACTGAGTTTAGAGAGAATGTGTGTGAAGCATTGGAGAATAAATGTTCCAAAGGACAGTAAACATCCAAATGAGGCAGACTCGGGTCACATATTCTTTACCCTAGATCATGCTGGGTCTGGAAGATTTCACATAAAAGGCATCTGGCAGAGCAATTCTCACCAGGTGATGCTGGCTTTGATGCTAAAACCATTGTTTTCTAGAAGTTCTTAGTTCTCAACCTACCTAAATAGTTGCTGATACGTTTTTAAATTCCCTGATCTGTATGGCTTGGATTCTGAATTGTGGCCACTTGGGGGTGGGGGGACCCTTATTTTGACATTGATGGATCTGAATGGCTGAACCTTAAAAGTTATCAATTATCTTCATTGGATGAATCAGTGGACACAGGACCTTGACTGAAAACCTAGAATCTTGAATTTCTCGTCCCTTTACCTGAACAGGCCCACTCAACTGCCCCTCGTAGTCAGAGCATCAATGACCCAGAGCCAGGAATCCCCAGGATGACAGGTGTTCTTCCAATACTGGAACCATCCACGAGGGCCTGTGCAGGTGCCTCTATGCTCTAACTAGACACGGGTTTGTTCTCTTGTAATAAAAACTCTGGTAGACTCCCGTTCATGAATGTTGGCAGATGCCCATTCGTGAGTGTTTGACAGTCTTTCCATGATTCCTACAAGTGGAAAAAATAGATCAGAGAAAAGGATTTTGAACCTCATTGTTTGTAATTCTAAAATATCACCCTGCTTGTGATAGCAGAAGCATCTCATCATGGGGGTGGGGGAGCGGAATGTGAGTTACCTGGGAAAGTGGACGTAAGAAACATAAAGTCAAGGCTCAAAGTAGGTAAGATGAGAATTAAGAGATCTACAGTACGAATAGAAAGTCAAAAATCCAGGTACTCAAAGTGAAAGTTAAAGTTGTTTGTTTGTTTAGCTTCTCAGATGAAATTCCTTCAATTTTAACTCTTATGTTACTCCTGCCTTTTATTTTTTTAAATATTTTATGTATTGGGCCTCCCTGGTGGCTCAGCAGGTTAAACAATGCACTATGAAGTAAACCGCAGCCACTGCAGCACAAGTTCGATCCCTGCCACCAGCCAGGGAGGGGACCCACATGGCGCAGCTGACCTCTCCTGCCTCGCCCACTGCTGTCCTCAGCAGTGTGTTTCGGTCAGTCTGCCTGTTTTGCTCCCCACTCTGTCTGGTGAATCCTCTCACCTCCTGTGACTCTGGCCTGTACCCCAGCTCTTATATGCTTTTTTTCCCTGCATACAAGATCTGAGGTACAGGCCAGCTGTGCAGGGTGAGGAGGGGTGAGAGGATTCACCAGATACAGATTGGGGAGCAGAACAGGTAGATTGACTGAAACACACTGCTGAGGGGAGCAGCGGGCAGCTCAGGAGAGGTCTGCTGCACCATGTGGGTCCTCTCCCTGGCCGGGGATCGAACTCGTGCTGCAGTTGCTGCAGAAGCCCCACAGTGCAGAACTCAACCCTTTGGGCCACTGAGGAGGCCCCTACTGCTGCCTTTAGATGTACATTTTTCTCAATAGAGTCTGCCTGCATTGAGCATAATAACCATTCTTCACCAGGTTGTTGTGTGAATGGCAGCCTATGTCAGAAGTTGTTCACTTGACTTAATGCCCCCCACGGGACTACTTTTTCAATATCCACATTAATGTGTTTTGTGGTCCTGATGCTTCTAGGTAACAATCCCAAGATTCAGACAGCTGGAGATCTCTGACCACCTTCTTGAGTGGGCAACAAGGATGACGCTACTAGCTGTCTCCGTGCAGAGGCTTGAAGATGACGAAGAGCAAGGTGTGACCTTGGCTAGAGAACATGACCTGAGCTTCAAAGGAGCAGCACAGCTCTTTACTGCCCATGGCTGAAGCTAAGACCATCTGCTCCTGAGCTAGTGCAGTTCCCTCTCAGGTACAGTCCTGGAACTCTTCCCTAGTGGGCATGAGCTTTCCAATATGCTTTTTATAATATGCTGCATGTTATTTTCAAAATGTGATTGAGTTGGAGACTTTCTATCCTTTCAAAATACTTCAAAAAGAGAAGAACAAAAAGAACAAATCTATCCCCACCAACAAAAAGACAATGTTCAGTTAACCTTGTTCCTTCAAATGTCCACGCGTTCTTTGTTTCACCAACTGTCATAAATTTGCTCCCTACAAGCACAAAAGCCTTCTTTGAGGTTCAGAGGTTGAGTTTTATCTGCCCCCAGGGATACAGGGTTGCTCGCTTCTGCATCGGAAGGCTCTGGAGTTCTGTTGGCCTCTTTCTGAGACGGACTTGGTTTCTAATGAATGAGTTGTGAAATGAGTTCCGAGGCTCCTGAGGAGACAGGCGAGGCTGCCTTGTCTTCCCCAATGTCGACGGCATCTGTCTATTGCACATCAAAGCAAAACCAACACCTAAGCAAATCAATCCATCCCTGGAACTTCTGTAAAACATTAACTCCCAAAGCAAGGGAAAGAACAGGACCGTGGTGTGACTCACACGTTAGGTAAAGAAAAACAGTGCTCAGTTTGCATCCTGTTAAAATTATTTTCAGGTGGTGAATTCTTTCTATTGTTTGTCATAACTAGACCATTGCTAAGATAAACTTTTGGTTAAGTTAAAGATTCAACATTTTAAACACACTCTTGGAATGAATTGTGATTAGAAAACCAAATAACAATATGGAGTTTCCTAGGTAGAATTCTATCCCATCAGGTGTCTCATTGCAAAGAATACATGTTCCTCAGTATTTTTTTTTCTAAATTCAACTAAAATATGTTTATAGAATTATGGAATTAATGATAAGCAAACAATTCTGAGGTTATGTACAGAAGAATATCTATGTTGTTTCTTGAAGTTCAAGCTCACTTTGTAAAGATTTCTCTTATGTAAATCAGAAACAATAGAAAAAAAAAAAAAGTAAGCCATAAAGAAAAGATAAGGGTGACTCACTTGTCATTCTCAGTGGACACTGGGAGACATTTGAAAATTGAAATATTAGGAAGCTTTAATTGGGTCTGAAATTCCCAATCTCTTATTAATGGACCAGGTCCATTGAGCTCAACACTTAAACTGTGTTTAATATTTCCCAATCAAATACATTTTGGTGATAATCCTAGCTGCGAACTATGAAAGAATAGATTGTTCTGTTTTGATAGCCGACATAACAGGAACCAAACACGAGCGATCAATATAGTTATTTTGGTCATTTCATCAACCATGTGATTCTACAATTGTTCAGCAATTGCCAATTATCACAGCTGAAAGAAGACTGAAATCCCCATAGGACAGTTACTTCTAAACTATCATGTAGGGCAAGTTAAATTTTGCTGTACCTGTTTCTGTAAAATGTGAGGTATACAACATCATTTTTCATTTCTGGGAGCATATTGAGGGTACCCTTTCATCAAACTTTTGAATAAGACTTCTGAGAGCTTGCCCAGGTCTTAACCAATTTCTCCTTCATTATACAGAAAAATTCTATCAGTAGGACAAAGATGATTAAATATCTGTGTTCTCTTTCATTTTTTGAGTAAAAAAATGTATGTTATGTATTTTTCTTGTTTCTATGTTTTGAGTCTCTTGCTTCAAAGTCCCTTATAAACTTAAGGTATATATACCAGCTAGCATAGAGCTGTTAGAGGAACTAGAATTATTTCTTACCTGTCTCTTATTGATCAGAGAACCTGACACAGGACTAGAGCCCAAAGGTCATCCAGTTTATAGATGATTGTATAGACCTTCAACCTGGACTGATTTTCATCAGAGAATTCCAACTAATTAAAAAAATATCAAAGTGGTGTTTGACTAATTGAATGACTATAGGATTATTTGGGTTGAATAACTTTTTCCAAGTGAAGTGACCTCAAAGACCTTGCATATACCAGTAAGAGAGCAAGACCACAAGACATTCCAACATCCATTACATGGTATATATAGATGTCAGTATCAATAGAGATCTATAGTTATAGGTCTCTCTCTCTCTTTCTCTCTCTCTGTAAGGATAACCCATACTCTTTCTCAGTGATTGGGTCTGTAAACTAGGTCCTACTTTGGGAGGCCTTTTAATTAGGTTAACAGTTATTCTTAAAAGACTGCTCAAGGAAAGGAATAAGAACAATAATAATAATAACAACAACAAGAAAGAAACAAAAACCAAAAATGAAAAGACAAAGATTAACTGGGAACACCTGGTGGGGAGGGAAGAGGGGAAGGGTTGAGGGCAGACGGGAGCACGGGGGACTGAGGTGATGGTGCACTGGTGTTACGGTAATGGGGAACACATGGGGATTACAATTGATGTCAAATATATGTAAATTTTAAAAATTTATATTAAAAATTTTTTAAAATAAAATATAAGTATAATTTACAATGAGATTTTTATACAATAAACTTGGTAATGAGATTTTAATACAAGAAATAAAAATAAAAAATATTTTTAATAATAAAAAAAAGACTGATTCCATCTAATTTTAAACAATGCAAAAATATTCAGGTGCGTTCTGTGGTAACAAAGCTCTATGATTATATTATGCACAATCTATTGCTTAAACTACAAGGACATGAATGAAGAGACTGCCAAGTCAAATCCCATAAACATATAGCTGCCTGTGTTCTATATGAAGGGCAGAAGTTAGACAGAGTCAGGAATGGTATGTCTAAATTGGAGGTAAGTGCTTGAAGTTGGGTTTCCTGAGGTCTGAATGATGCTTCCCCAAGAAGATCATGAGACATGGCTTTCCTCTTCCTTCCATTCACCTGATGCTTTCAAGCCTAGATGAGTCCCAATTTCCTCATGATGTCTACTTTTTCCAAAGCATTTGTATGGTTTACAGCTCAGAGAACCTTACTCTGTAGTTATTCTGTCTGCTACCCTTGCTTCTCAAACCACTTCAGAAGCCCTTTTATAGAAGTGCCAGCTGCTTCTTCTAGCAAGTCAACATTCTGCAAATAGCCAAATGGTGAAAGTTTAGTGAACCACCGATGACCAAAACTGCATTGTTTGATTTTGTTTAAACAGTACTTTAAGGATTAGAAAAAATAAAACATTCTTACCTCACAGCCCATACAAAATCAGTCCATGCATGTACTGGCTTTGATCTATGGCCATTATTTGCTGATGACTGTCTAAATTATTCTAGAACAATCTCTGTGATAGGGAATTTTCTCTCAGAATGAGGCTTACTTAGGCAAAGAGTCAGGAATCTACACACACAACTTATACACACACACACGTTTACAGTCACACACTTGCCATAGAACAGCTGGATAGAAAGAAACAGATGGTACAGGAGTTCTCAGCCCTGACTGACCTAATGGTAGAATCATATGACAAGCTTTCTAAAAAAAATCCTACCAAAAACTAATTGAATCAAAATGTCTAGCTGGGATCCCGGGCATCTGCATTCTAAAAGCTCCCTAGGTAGTTTGCTTTTGCAGCTTGCTTAAGAACCAGTGTTTTGGAGCTGTGGTGCTCAAGTATGAGTGTGTCTCAAAATCATGTGGGGCTTGCTAAAATTCAGCTCAGTGCTTCAGTTCCAATGCTTCTGATTCAGTAGATCTGGAGTGATGCCCTTGAGTTTGTTGTTTTAATAATTTCTCAAGTTAATGACACCATCAAGCTGGGGACATTTTGGGAAATATTGTGATTGAGATTTGAAAAGTGATCCAGGTGACATATCTCCTCTTGGTGGCATATTTTTCATTTTTTTTTTGTTGTTGGTTGGTTAGTTCAATATATATATATATATATATACATATACATACATATGCACAGAGAGAGAACTTTCTTTTTTCTTTAACTTGGAAGTTTCTAGAACTCAAATAAAAGAAGTTTAAAGAGCAATGGATATCAGGAAACTTGTAAAAGCATAGCATAATTTCTTAACAAATATTTGTTTAATTTGGCACAAGACTAAAGCGAACAGCAATGGGAGAGGTAAATGACTTTGTTCTCTCTATGGAAAAAGAAGAAATCCTGAGTAAATAGCAAAGACATTTCAAGGACTTCTTGGAACATGTCTACCCAAAACATAGAGAATGACCGTGTTGATGAAAACCTACATATTTAGTGCAATATATAATCTTGGATGGGTATATTTGGGGGAGCCTACTAAAAGGGAAAGTATACCAACCTTCAAAAAAGTCAATGGCTGCAAAAATTGGCCCAAGTGTATTCTTGACTGACTTATCCAAAATAAGAGACTTACATGCTCATATACACTTCTACTTAATAATGAGAATCCCAGACATGCTACCTGGTATCAGATGCTACCTCATTGTACCCTCTGGTCCCTGAGTCAGATGCATATAACTTCAGCAATATGGTAATCTGTCTTCACACACTCCTTTCTACATAAGGAAATTTGGCAAATACATTTTTAGGATTATGCTACTATAAAGACAGATACATTTACATTGTGTATTTAATGTTTTTTCAATCTACAAGTTCAGGGTTTTTAAAAATATTTTAAAAGGAATTAAAACATTGACTTGTGCCTCTTAGAATGTGGGCCATGGACAAGTCAGTTCTGGTGAGAAACAGAATCTTAGACTGCCCGTCACTGCTACTGAATCAGAATCTAGAATCTACATTTTAACAAAATCTCCAAGTGACTCCAAAGCTATCCCAAATACTGGTGATAAGTTTCATGCAATTGAGTTGTTCATTATTCCTCAGACATGAAGCTGACTTCAACACAAATACATTTCTTTTCCCTTTGGTCATGAATGTTATTGGAAAAGTGGAGTAAGGGTATTCACATCTACTCTATTACCGCGTCCATTCTGTACCCAGTGAGGAATGGGCAGTTCCACTCACATTTAATGTTTCCTTACATGAATGCCTAAGTTTAATCTAGCGCCCCAATGTTTGCAAAGCACTCTATGTACTGCTTACATTACACACAAAATGAAGTAATTCTTTGCAGAATAACTAAATAACTTCCCTTTAGAATAACTGCAGGAAAATTTCCAAAGAATTGAGGATACATGTTTGTATATATTGGGTTGTATGCCGAAGGTCAGAGTTTAAACCAAAATACAAAGTAATTCTGACTTTTCCATACTTTCTGAATCTTGATCAGATGCTACACAATTCAGGTGTATGTCTCCAGAATCCCCATTGGCGGTGGGTTGTTTTGTCTCAAATTACACAGTGCTCATCAGCGCACACGGAAAGGACATGAGGGGAATTCCATCAAGGTTCTTATCTTTTAAAATCACTGAGCAGCAGCAAAGGTGTGGGGTGTCAGCAGCCATGTAACTGACTAGGAACAGTTCATAGAAACTTAGAATCCTGGCCCTATTTTCTGATAAACTGGTGCTTCTAGATACCACTGCATGATGGTAATGATTTGAGTGGAGATGGCCAACCCTAGCTGGCAAGCGAGTGGATGATCAAATACTAGATGCAAGCATTTTCATTCCACTTTTCTAATAGCATTTATGACCACAAGGACAAGAACTACACATTTGTGTTGAAATATAGTCTCACATCTAAAAGAAGCAGCTCAATCATATCACATTTATCATCAATTTTTAAGACATTCTAAATTGTCTCTCCAGCCATAATTCTTAGTGACGAAATTACCATGTAATTTTAAACATTTAAAAATAAATAAAGCAACTCAAATAGAAAAATAAAGTGGATCTTATACCTTAATGTACAACTATAAAACCCGTAGGAGTTAGAATAGAAGTGAATTTAAGTGACTTTGGACTTGATACAATGCCAAAATTAGATACAATCCCAAAAGTATGTGTCATTAAAGAAAAACAGTGAATAACTTGGACTTATTAAAAATTAAATCTTCTGCTCTGTGAAAGACATGATTAAAAATGAAAAGTCCAAGACTGGAAGAAAATATTTGGAACACACATATTTGATAAAGGACTGCTCCTGTCTGAAATACCCAAAAACTCAATACCTCAGCAATAATAAGGATACAAAAAACCTAATTTATAAATGGGAGAAATACCTGAACAGACAGATCACTGAAGATGGTGTACTGAAGGCCAAGACGTGAGTAAAAATGTGAGCAGCACCACAGGTCCTTAGGGAAGTGCAAGTTAGAACAATAAGGCTCCACTACACACTGATGAGTATCACTAAAATCCAAAACACTGGCGAGCCCAAACGCTGATGACGATGTGGAGCGACCGGAAATCACGTTCACTGCTACCGGAAATGCACAATGGTACAGCCACTTTGGAGAATGGATTGGCACGGTCTTACCCAATTAGCTGTGCTCTTACAGAACCTGAACTTACAATCCATAGGTAGCACTCCTAGGTATTTACTCAAACATTGAAAACTTCTATCTGTTCAAAAACTCCTACATGCATGCTCGGAGCAGCTGTATTTACAATTGCTAAAAACCGGAAGCAATCACGCTGTCCTTCAACAGGTAAATGAACAGGTGAATAAGCAAACTGTGACACACCTATAAAATGGAACATTACTCAGTGATACAAAGAAATGAGTTCTCAAGCCCGCAAGGGCAAGGGAATTATGAGATGCATATTGCTAGGTGAAAGAAACCAATCCGAAAAGGCTTTACAATATATGGTTCTAACTATTTGGCATTCTGGAAGAGTCAAAACCATAGATAGTAAAAGATTTGTAGTTGTCAGGAATTTAAGGTGAGGAAGAGAAGGATGAATGAGAGAAACACAGAGAATTTCTAGGCAGCGAAACTATTCTACAGGCATCCACATTGATAAACAACATTCTGCATTTGTCAAAATCCTTCGAGCTGTACAGCATAATGAGTGAACCCTAATATAACCTATGCAACTTAGTTAATAATATATTTATGTTGGCTCATCAATTGTGACAAATGTACCACAGTATACAGTGTACATACTTTTTATAGGGGGTGTTTATAGGGGAAACTGCAGGAGGAGGGTTGTATGGGATCTCTCTGCTCCATTTTCTATAAACTTAAAACAGCTTTCTGCTCAATTTTCTATAAAGTTAAAACAGCTCTAAAATATAATGTCTATTCACTTAAAAGAATAAAATAAAATAGCATATAACAAGGAAGCAAAAGTCTCAGACTCTTCTCCCCAACCCCTAGTTCCTCACAGAAACCATCAGCCCATTCAGGCTGTTGAAACAAAGTGAAAATGACCTTGACTGAGTCCCAGGCTTTATTCTTGACACTCTCTGGACCTAAGGCATATACACAACCATTGTGCAAGAAAACCTTGGCTAATGCAGCAAGAATAATCATAGCCACTGCGTACTAGGAAATGCACCAGCTACTTGTATTATATTAATCTTCATAACAACCTATGACATGGATTGTGATATAATCCTCTTATAGGGATTAAAAACAAAAAGGCTCAGAGAGAGAATGTGATTTCCTTAAAGGCACACAGCAAATTATTTTAAGAATCAGATTTCAAACTCTGACCTATTGCCTACCAATACAATACATGCAAATGTTTTTCCTCAATTCAGTGCAAATTCCCTTTAATCATGACATCTGGGATTTTATGTGTGATATTTTTACAGAGGCATAGTGTACTTAAAACATTTTTTTTCCAGCAAGATATGTACATGTCTTCTGCAAAATTTAACAATCTCAGCATGGCTGGCCTTGTTGGTAATACAGATGAATGGCAACCTGTCAGCTCTCAGATATGCCAGCCCTGCAATCAGGCACAACTTACCTGTTGTTTTAGAATGGTCAGCATCCAGCCACAGGTGTCCTGGGGAAAAGCCAAGGTCAAGATGAAGCACGTAGCAGTTAACTAGTGGAGAACCAGATGGCAGCTTACATTTTTTTTTTCTTTATCTATCAATATTTATTGCTTTAAAGTTGGTTACATCACTGCATTTGTTTTAGGGGTGACAATTTCAAACCTCTACAAATGTATGTTTTCATGCCATTCCCCACCACCAAAATCCCCATGGTCTTCCACCTGCTCCACTGTGCCCCTCCACTGCCCCCCACCTTTCTGGTTCCCTCAGTTTTGCAATCAGTTGTCAGAGTTTATCATTGGTTTGGTTTTGACTGACCTTTTGTTTTGTTCCTCTGTATCCCACATTTATGTCAAGCACATCTTTTTATTTTTTATTCTTTTTTTACTGTTTTATTTATATAGATTTTCTTACAATGCTTGCTTTCTTTTCTAGGTCTAGTCCCCATAGGATTTCTACCACCATTTCACCCATGCACCATCACCATAGTCCCTTGATGGCAGCATATTTTAATGGGAAGACATTGTAAAGGGACCAGGCAGTAGTATCCAGAAAGTCAGCAACCAAGTGATCCATCTACAGCATCAAATGGGCAATCCAGGTATAAATAGAGAGGGAGCAAGGTGAGGTCAGAATTTAAGCCATTAATATAGGCTTGATAAAGTGATACAAACAGGTAATCTCAGCTCCTCTGACCTAGGAAGCAATGCTGCTTCATCCTTGGAGACTTTCTTTGCCTTCTGGCAGGCTGAACTATGGGACACTCAACTACGTAAAGGGGACCCAGGGAAAGGAGGGGAGTTCGTATATTTTTTTCCTAAAAGAACAGAATTTTTGATATTTAACAATGTGCTAAAACCAATGACAACACATTATCTCATCTACTTGTCATGGAAACCCAGAGACCAAAACAGCATGCTTTTCATTTTATGGATGGGAAATGTAGCTCCAAAAGTTTAAACAGCTTCCTGATAGCAAATGTGTGCCGAGACTCAGAGGCAAGTCTGCCAAGTCCAAAATCGATGCTCTCTGCCACTGTAAGACTCTGCCTTGCTACTAAATATTGGATGGTGGTATACTATTCTCTTTCATTTTTAAAAAGATCTCATTCAACAATACTAATAGTCGTGGCTAAAATGGAACAATCCTTTTGGGGATGAAGATTTCAGTTGGATGTTAAGCCAAGTGGCCAAGTGGCACCAGGCTCCTCAAGCTCTGTAATGATGTGGCAGGGATCCTGGTGGACGTGCCAACCACTCTGGCAGCCAGGAACCCCACCCTGAGCCTCCTTGGGACTCAATGATCAGTATCTTGCCTGGAACTTAGCAAATGTTTAAAAGAATTTTGCTAAAGATGTGATAAATGAGTATCATCAGCATTGTAGTTAAGAGAATGAACTCACAGTGAAACATACTGATGCTCAAATTCTAAGACAACCTGCCACTTATTCAAAGCTTGACCATGACCAAGTCATACACTCTCCCTGAGCCTCAGTTTCCTCGTCCATAACTTGGGTCACCTTTACATCTTTGGAATGATTGAAATGGGCTTGAACTTTAAAGCATTAAGCATAGTGTGTGCTAAACAGAAAGTAATAAACAGTAACTCTTTCCTCTTCACCTTTGTGTCTACCTGATCTGTGTTTTTTTGTTTGTTTGTTTGTTTTTTAAAGATTTTATTTATGCATTCAAGAACTGGGGTGCAGGCCAGCGGTGCCAGGGGTGAGAGGACAGAAACAGAGTGGAGAGCAGAACAGGCAGGTCGAATAAACCACACTGCTGAGGGGAGCAGCAGACAAGACAGAAGAGGTCTGCTGCGCCATGTGGGTCACCCCTCTGGCCAGGGGCAGGGATCAGACTCATGATGCAGTGACTACGGTTTGCTTCACAGTGCATTGCTTAACCCACTGCGCCACCAGGGAGACCCCTACCTGATCTGTGTTTTGAAAGATTATAAAAAACAAAGAAAGAACAATAAAGAACGCAAACTCTCCCATTAAGTAGACTGCAGGTCATAGTCATTAACACTGAAATAATCCTTCTTTGGTTGAGCATAACATATCCATCTTATTTAGGGTGTTAATTCTGGAATTTAGTAGAGATTTTCTCGATGAATGTTCAACTCTTCAAGCAGCAAAAATAATCTTCCCAAATTAGAATCCCTGTCTCATGAATCTGATACCTGTTCATCCTTGGGATTCTGGCCATCCTCAGCTCTTCAGACTGGCCACTTAATGAAAATCACAGCAAAGCCAGCTCTGATTTGTCAGTTACACTTCATCGATATGAGGGTCACAGATAGAATCTATTAGGCCAGCAGGGCACCCATTAATGTTCCAGTGGCCGTAATTAAATCCGGATGGAAAAATAACTACAAATATTTCCCCAAAACTGAACCAGATGTTTTGGCAACTGGATGAAGGCACAAACCTGAAAAACACCACATGCCACGGACAAAGGCTCTTCAGAGGGAACGTTGTGTGGGTCGTAGACTGCACAGTGTCTCGGCCTGCCGGCAATGTTAAATCACATCAAAAAGTAGTCTCCCCTCCTCTCCTGTTAGCTGTGGTCCATCCAGACACACACAAAGAAACAACTGGAAGAACCACCCATTTATTAAAGAGCCCTCTGTTAATGAAACAAAACGACTAGCACATTTATATTTCCACCTGTGAGGCCACAATCAATTCACAGCGGTGCTCCAACTTAGTCATGCCTCATAGATCACTGTTCTAGGTAGCTTACACAGGATACAATTTCCTAATTTATAGGCAGTAAAAATATTAATTATAGCCATATTCATTTAATGTTCAATTAACAAATGAAAACTTAAAATGTATTTCATGACTGACCAAAGGTGACCTGGGGGACCCCTAAATAACCCAAATCCTTTATTTAGTTATTTATTTTTATTTCTATCTTTTAAAACAATCCTTTCCACCACTCAGATCCTGCGTCTCTGAAGACTGGCCCTCTGGTCTACCTCCCCTTGCAGCTCATCATTTAAGTATCTCAACGTGTTTCCAGGGACACACACTGAGCCCACTCTTGCCCTGTCCTGGGGATCTACTATGGCGCTGTCATGAAATGACATGAGAAAAGTTATTTGATCCGTGGAGACTTGAATTAATAAAGGCAGCACGGGTTTCTATCGGCAAGGCCTTCAGAGAGGGCGAGAGGTGCCCGCGGAAGCACCGAACTAATTGCTGCAGTACACCTTGAACTTGAAGACCGTGGGTAGGTGCGCGCCAGTCCTGGTCTCTGCACAGGCCCGTGGGGGTGAGCCAGTGATATCGCCGCTGTCTCTTCAGGCTGGTGGATTTCATTCTGTCAAGTCAGTTACTACCCTAGAACCACTCTTAATAGTGTTCATTTATTGCCCGGTGAAGGAGGTTACCCACTCTGTTAGTTTCTCTGGGATTGAGCTTTATGGTGTGACTGAGGGATGATAAGTCCAGTCACCTTTTTGGAGGAGAGAATCACCGACAGGACCGCTCTGCACAATAAATAATCTTAAAAAATAACGTGTCCATGGACCTCCCTGGTAGTGCAGTGGGTTTGAGCGCTGCACTGTGAAGCATCTGCAGCACAACAGCGCAAGTTGGATCCCCGGCCAGGGAGGGGACCCACATGGCACAGCAGACCTCTCCTGTCTCCCGCTGATCCCCTCAGCAGTGTGTTTCATTTGATCTGCCTGTTCTGCTCCCCAGTCTGGCTCTGAAGAATCTTCTCACCTCCCATGTCTCTGGCCTGTACCCCAGCTCTTGCATGCATAAATAAATAAATCTTTTTTAAAAACATACTGTGTCCCTCAGAGAGAGGAGATAAAGCAATATGATGTTCATCGTGCTCCCCCCCCCCATGGGGGAAACATCCCACCCATCAAGAAATAATATGATAGTTGCACATTCCTTAAAATACAATAGCACACAAATGCCTACAGCAAGGACTGAAGTCTGCTTTTCCAGTGGTTCCTAAGCTTAAACTGGAATCCACTAAGGTAAGTTATACTTTCTAATTAGCCTTCACAACTCTTGCATTATTTTTCTGTTATGTATTCATTGGCAGTCCTCGTGCGTCTTATAAGGTGGAGAAGCACGGTTAGGAGACACATTATCTTAACTCTCTCAGCACCAATAAGCTAGTATGTTCCAAATCAAAGCATTTCCTCCACCCTCTGCTCTCAGCTCATGGTTCATATTGCTATTTGTTGATTTAATAACAGCTAACTTTTTAAAATTCATGTGTATAAGGGTCCTCAGGATTAAACATACAATGCAGACTATTAATTTAAAATTATTTAATAACCAGAAATAGATTGGGGCACTCACAACTCTGCAAGTGGGTGCCTCTCATATTGAAAGCACAGTTCTCGAAATTCTTTGGGAAATAATCAGCTCATTATAAAGTTAAACTTCTATATAGTTAGACTTCTATTTAACTGCTAACATCCTGATCCTTTAACATGGTATTAAATTCCACCCACACATAGAAAAGAAATCTATTTGTGAACTTTTGTCATCCAACAATTTCCCAAGTACAACTACAGCAAATGATTCCCAGCATAAGCTGCAGTAAAATGTGAATAAAATTTTTAAATCGCCTCTCAGCTTTTAATATTCTCTCACTTGAATAGAATGCTAAGCTGGCCAAAGCAAGAGCTAAAATATTTTGCTATCACCTTAATCCAATGTAGAAAAAACGTTGACCCTAATCTATTCCAGGTCCAAAGCCACCGACAAGACAACTCTTTGAGATATCTGTTCTCTTAGAAAAAAACAGATTTTTTTCTTTCATGTCTTCTCCCCCTTTTGCCTTGCATTGCCTGTATTCATCCTCTTTTGGCCATTTCCCACAAAGAAACTAATCCAATTACCTCATCAGTGTTACAGTATAAAGGAGAAGTTAGGAGGAAACAACAGAGTTGTAGTGAAATTTGCATGTGAGAAAGTCAGCTGGGGGGACTCACTTGCTATGTGATTTGATCTTTCTCACCAGCTTTACAGAATATAGTCCAAACATTCCTATACTTTCTCAAAACTCTAAAGTGGTTCATGTCATGGACCTCTGGGGTTATTCTTAAATAATCAAAATTATAAATATTAGTTTTATGTAGCTTAGGAGCAGCACACCAAAAATTTCCCCTAGGCCTTTGATCGACACCCCCTCGAGTCATGCATTCCTTTGATTTCTATTCCTCCTGACAAGAATTTATTTTTCCTCTATCCTTACTGAGGTATCCTTGGTTGACAATACCATGCACGTTTCAGGAGTAAGACTTCACACCTTGATAAAAGTACATACCGCAGGGGCCTCCCTGGTGGTGCAGTGGGTTAAGCAACACACTATGAAGCAAACCGCAGCCACTGCAGCACAAGTTCGATCCCTGCTGCCGGCCAGAGAGGAGACCTAAGTGGCATGGCAGACCTCTCCTGCTGTGCCTGCTGCTGCCTCAGCAGTGTACTTCTGTTGATCTGCCTGTTCTGCTCTCCGCTCTCTGTGGTGAATCCTCTCACCTCCCTGGACTCTGGCCTGTACCCCAGTGCTTGTATGCATAAATAAATAAATTAATCTTTAAAAAAAAAAAAAAAAAACAAGTACATACCGCAGCATTCCTCCCACCGAGGATCAAGTTCCATCCCCCACTATCAGGGACCCTCTCCCTGTTCCATCAGCCCCTTTCCCTCTGGTCACCACCATTTTGTTGTCGCGTCTCAGTGCAGCCACTGTGGAACACAATATGGGCACTTTTCCAAAATCTAAAATAAAACTACATATGACCCTGCAATTTCACTGCTCAATAGGTATCGGAAGGATATGAAACCACTAATTTGAAAATACCCATGCCCCCCTATGTTCATCGTAGCATTACTTACGACAGCCAAGATGTGGAAATGACTTCAAGGCCCATCAGCAGATAACCGGATAAAGGTGTGACTGATATGCGCATGGGATACTGTTCAGCCATGGGGGGTGAATGATGCAATCATGTCATTTTCAACACATCTATTCCTTCTCATCTTCTCTATGTAGACAGTGGTTTCCACCAGGTATGGAAATTAAATCTCTGTCACGGAAGAAGAAAAAGGTTGGCCAGTATTTACTCAGTACCGACCAGGACGCTTGGATCAGACCCAGCGCTGTTACTACAGCTAGAAGAGTGTATGCTACGTGCCCACCCCGGTGAACACGGGAGGCTGCTAACACAAAAGCTGGGTCATCGTGGGGTTCACACCACTGCTAGCTCAGACAGGCAAAACTTCAGTACCTGTGCCTGCGTACCGTATGTATGGCTCGGCCCCCAAGGCTGGCACACCTTGTGTTGATGTGCCCCACCTGGGGCGGAGCCTCTCCAAGCCAAGCGTTAGTCCAGAGGGCAGGATTCCACCCACTTTGACAGTGGTCATTAACCCTGAGCACCTGAAGAAGTCTGTTTGGGCGATGGACCATAGTGTTTTTGAAAAGCACTCCTATTTTCTTGTTAAAAATGGAAGCAATGGAGATTAACTGACTCCCATTCCTGCTATGGCTTATAGTGTATATTCTTTGCTTCTGTACTACAACATAAATGTACTATTGGTTGGGAATATGGATGATAACTTGAGTTCCTTTAAGCTCTCGTGATGGTACCTGCTAAGGAAATTGATGGGAGAGGCTGCAGAACTGGGTCAGAAAAACAGGAAGGAGGCAAGGGAGGGTAGGAGTGAGCAAATGTGCAGGAGCATGGTCACCGCTACCGCCGCACGGCTCTGCCAGCCTGAATGCAGACCCAAGGCCCCCACTGCTATGGCCTACACGGTCTTAGAGCGAGATTGTGCATCCAGAGTCCTGGGAGGGTGGAGCAGACTGGGTGAGCCTAGGACACCTGCCCTTTCTCCATGTGGCCCTAGGGAATGGGGAGAAATGCAACAGATTCTAGAAGTGACCGAAAACCCTACTAAGATTTATGCACCACTAAATCCAGAAGGAGACTTTTTGTCACATGGAATGAAGGAAGGAGGGAGAGAGAAGGAAGGGAAGAAGGGAGAAAGAAGGAAGGTGTCCACTATAAGGAGATTTGATTCTCCCAAATGGTTATATTCACATTAATAAGATTGGTAGAGATCTTGTTTTATGCTGTGATAACAAAAAGAGGTGGATAGTGTTTTCTTTAACTCCTAAGTCTGAAAGTTTGTTTGCTTTTTGTTTACTTTAAATATATCAATACTTATTTTCAGATACTTGTTTTTTGTTGAATAATGCAATTCATGGCAAGTGTGATTTGAGAATCTCTTAGAATGCAACTTGTAACCTCTTTGCAATATTGTAAGTTTATAGCAGAGGAAGGCATTACTATTGGAAAAATGAGCACCCAGGAGGGAGTTGTGTCTCCATGGAGGCGAAGTCAGGCATTCTGCTTTCTAATCTATGCAGACTCTACAGACTAGACTCTTGCTCTCCCTGGACTCTGCCACTGATAGCTCAGGTCAGAGCTCATTTTCCTTATTCGTGAATTAGAACGAATAATACTTTGGCAGAATGTCTCGGAGGCTGAAATGTGATAGTGCTTAGCAGATAGTAAACACTCAGTGTTGATTAGATCTAAATGCCTTTCACAGGATTTCATCCGGTGGTTATAAACTATTAATCACAGTTTCTCCCATAATTCTTTATGCTCATCAGGGCAACTCTATATCCTAAGTACTTCTGAACTGGCAATTCAGAATAGGGTTGACTTTATTGGGTTCTAAAATTTAAACCACAACTATAAATCATATTCATCACAATTGTGCTCTGCTCCAACATTTATATGATTGAGATTCTCTCCGAATGAACTCATTTTGCCTGGAGAATTTCCTCCATGGATAAGCCAGGGTATCTGTTATGTTTGAAACATTTGAATAGACAAGAGAAGATGGGTACAGAGAAGTGCACTTCCTGTCATCTTCGAGGCTTACAATTTAGTTAAGGAAAAAGGAACAAAGGCATACAAGTATGTACCAAACCAACAGCAAGGAGGTTAACTTCAGAGTAAACTAACAATGATGTTGGAGCTCAAAGACAGAGTGCTCATTTGACTTAGCATAAGCTGGAAGGAGGAAAGTTAGAGTTCATGGAAAATGTTTGCTTTTGAGAGAGTCAGAGGGGTAATATAATTTGAATAGGAGAGGTGAGAGGTTTAGCCAGGTAATTTAGGATGAGACATAGAAGGACAGAACAGAGAAACTACTTTCAATAGCCAGAGATTTCTGTAAACCAGAGAAATCCCTGGGTTTCTCCATTTCCCACTTCCAGGTGAATTTCCCATCTTCTTCCTCATCAGGACACCTGAAAATCAGCATTTATACATCATTGGTCCCATGGAATTAGAATAACCTCACTCATTTTGAATTCATGAGCTGATCCTGATTCTCAAGCTATGTTTGGGATATGTCATTCTGCTCTATTTAAATTCTCTTTTTCATTTTCATGTTGGCACAGCACAAGTTGTTCAGTTTTTTAAAAAAAAGTATTTCCCTCAAAAGGTTGTAGGATCCTGGAGAATTTTCATGCATAGGTCCCTAAGGCTTTTCTAAATCTCTGAGCTTCCTCATCCTACAGAGCAGAAAGAGAATATTCCCGAGGGACATTCACATTTACAATATGGAAGGGAGCTCAGGGATGTTAATTTAGATGCCAAGAGGGTTCTTAACAAAAAGCATTTTGTGAGCCTCTGTTTGAAATGTTATTTTTATGATTCCAGCTAAGGTAATTGTACTGTCCCTGAAGTATTAGAAAGAGGTGGCTAATTTTCACAGTGATTCAGGCCATCATTGTTAGGCTGTGTGTTTATTGTCCTGACCTCATCAGATGGATGCTGATTATTTTTCTCAATAGAATCATAAATGTTTTTCTTTCTCTTGATGCATTTTACTTTCCTCACTTGGAATGTCTACTTACCTTTGTTCTCATGGTATTTAAAGTCTACCTTTATGCTAAGTCCTGGCTACAATCACATTGAATGGGTTTGAGAAGCTTAAGTATATTCACTTACTAAGCATTAATTCCAGATCTCTCAGCATTTCCATCTTTAGCTTCTGAATTCATTTTTATGCTATTTACATCTTTATACGATTTGTGAAGTAATTTTACCAGTACTATCCCACCAGGTTAATGAGATTATGCAACATCTATTCTAGGGCAATTCATCAAGACTCTCTGGGTTTTGCTACCCTAACAAGGAAGCACTTCAAAGACACCACAGACTTATTCTGATGGCCATAGAGCAAATGGGTATTCTAGAATGTTGAAGATGCTCTTCAATGGGACTAGAAATCCATCAAGGTTTACTGGGCTGATACTGCTGATGGGGACATTGACACTTAGACAAGTGACATTGTTCACAAATGTTCTCATTTAATTAATAAGACCTGCTGTAGTCATAATTCAATTTGCCCAAGACCACTGATAGACATGGAATAATGGTGAATGAAGCAAGAACAAAAGAGAAGTCAGAGAGAAAGCACAATAAAGAACACAAGAGAATGGGTTGCTTACATTTTAAATAACTTTCCACAGCATTCTCTGACCATTTTCTGTTTATGCTTAGGAGGTATTCTCCCCCAAGTAAAGGTTAGCCTTCTACTGCAGATGGGTGAAAGGAAGGAGATCTTGGCTATATTTTATTAATTTTTATTCATCTACTTAGTCAACAAACACAAATTGGAGACTTACTGTGATTCAATCAAATTACAGGCTGTTCTGAAATTGAAAAAGGGAAAAAATGGAGAGAGAGAGAGAGAGAAAGTTGACTTTGGGGAGATGAGCATGAAGTAAAATGCTTACACTTCAACACCCAACTCTATAAAAGTTTGTGAAAAGATCATCAGAGAAGCCCAGATGCATAAGTTCTCTATTGCTGTTTAAAATTACCTCCAAATTGGGCCTTCCTGGTGGTGCAAGGGTTAAGTCTCAGCACAATCAAGCTATGGCCAGCCACTTCAACCTGAGTCCATCCCAGACAGAAGACCTCTCCTGTCTCACCAGCTGCTCCCCTCAGCAGTGTGTTTCAGTTGATCCACCTGCTCTGCTCCCCACTCTGTCTCTGGTGAATCTGCTCACCCCCTACACCTCTGGCCTATGCCCCTGTTCTTCTCTGGATAAATAAAAATAAATCTTTTAAAATAAATAAACAATAAAATTACCTCAAAACTTACTAGGCAAGAAAGTAAACATTAATTTTCTCCCAGTCCCTGTGTACCAGGAGTCTAGACGGGTTTGTCTTGGTTCCTCAACCTCATAGTCCTTCTGGCTGCAGCCAGACTGTGTTGGCTGGAGATTCAGTCTGATCTAACACGTGCCTGGGGCGTACCGGCCTCCATGGATGATGACAGTCCTGGCTGGTGTTGGCCTGAGGGCTGTCATTCTTTGCTTGCTGTTGGGCAGACACCGACCTCAGTTCCTTGTCACAGGAACCTGTGCATGAGCTGCATCACAACAGCAGCTGGCTTCCTACTCAGCTAGTAAGTCAGAGATAATGTTTAGCAGGAAAGCCAGGGACTTTTTGTAAACTAATTTAAGGAAGCCTATCCCATCATTTTTGCCACATTCTATTTGTTCAAAATGTGTCCATAAGTACAGTCCATACTCAAGTGGTGAGACTTACATGAGGACATAAATTCCAGGCAGTGAGGACCATTGGGAACCACCTAAATGACGATTCCACAAGGACATTTTCCTTATGCAAGCCACGACTTATCAGTTAAGAGATACAAATACCAGAAACGAAGTCCTTAAAAGGGTCAATTTAGCTTAGGTTTCCAAATATCCTGGTTTCCCCAAGATAGTCATGTATTAAGCCTTTTGTTTTCATGTTATTTTGTAACACCCCCATTTACTTTAAAAAGTGTCCAAATTTGATTAATAAATTACATTAGAAATATTCAATAAGACTTTCTGTGATGATAGAAATGTTCTCTATCTGGTATGTTCAATACGGTAGTTCTAGGAATGCATATATATTGAACATTTGAAGTACAACTACACGTGAGCAACTGAATTATAAACTTTCATTTCACTTTTTTCTTTAAAAGATTTATTTATTCATGCATACATGAGGTGAGAGGGTTCACCAGAGACAGAGCGGGAGCAGAACAGGCAGATCAACTGAAACACACTGCTGAGGGGAGCAGCGGGAGAGGCAGGAGAGATCTGCTGCACCACGTGGGTCCCCTCCCTGGCCAGGGATCGAACTTGTGTTGCTATGCTGCAGACGCTTCACAGTGCAGTGCTCAACCCACTGCACCACCAGAGAGGCCCCCTCATTTCACTTTAATCACAGGTGTGTTGCCCAGTGTCCTACATTACATGGTTAATGTAAAGATAGTCGTGGAAGGCTTAGAGAACCAAGATGACGTTGTATCCAGTTTGATCAGTGTGGTGGTCCAGATGACATTTTAACTCACTGGACATCAAATGTGTAGCTCTCTTTGTAAAGGGAAGTGAAACTTTGCAGAAGCATTGCTTCCATCTCCGATTTTTACTTTGTCTCACCATTTCCATCACTGCCATTACTCTTCCACAAAAATGCTCTTCTAAGGTCATTGTTAAGGTCATGAATGACCTCAAATTTAACAAATCCCATAGGTTTTTAAGTCCTATCTTTCTAAATTTTTCATTGTTCCTGTTTCTTGAAACATTTTTCTCTTGGTATTTGTGACACCAATCTGTATCATATCTTTCCCTTTCTTCTCTAGTTGGTATTTCTCAGTCTCCTTTATTATTTCTTCCTTCTCTCTATTCCTTACATATAACAACCCTGATGGATTATGACAATTCTAATCTCGATGTATCTTAAATCAATTCAATTCTTTCCCTCTTTGCTGCATTCAGCATCATCTAGGTCACGTTTGTCTGCTCCATCATTGTCTCATAATTTGTCTAGTGATTTCTATTCTTACATTTCTCCATGAAGTATACAGTGAGCTTTATAAAATACAAGTAAAATCCCTTACTCTGCTGCTTAAAAATCATTCAAAAGGGACTACAAACTTCACAAGATCTGGCTCCAGTTTCCCTGGAACTTTATCTCATGCCATCATCCCCAACCTCCAGTCCTTGTTAAGAAACACACAAAACATACCTGGCCTGAAATCTTCGGCCTGCTTCTACTGCTTGAATGACCTTCAATAAGTTAAATAACCTCTCACACTTCTCTCTTGTAGATGTAAACTCTTTAACATGTTAATACACATGTTATAAGATCAGAACATCTTGGTATTTTCTAACATTTATTAAAACTTAATGTGTTTAATCATTTAATGTATGAACTTCTCCTCTAGACCTTATGTTCTGTGAGTCATAGGCTTTGTCTGTGTTATTCCATTTGGTACAAAATGTTGAGCCCAGTTCATGGTATATGCTAAGTGCTCAATAAGTAGCTGTCAGTTGAAGAAACTTCCTTCCCTAAAGTAGTGCACCATTTGACACTTGTCTCAGTAACTGAAATTCCCCTGAGGACAATCTAACGTTGACTGCTCTTTGATGACTCAGCTCTTTACTCTAGTCAAGCCCTTTCTAATCTATTCTTTATTTTTCGGCAGTTCTTGTACCTGGAGAGTTCGTGAAGTTTCTCTGGCATCTTGGAGGATAAAAAGGACAGAGCAAAGAAATTCTACATGGCTTATAGTTTGCCTGTGCCCGTTAGGACTGTAATCTCAGTTCCAAGAGAATCACCACGCAGATGTCAGAACAATGTGTTTAGTATCTGTGCTCTTAACTCAGCCTTCAAATCCATCCGTCTCTTGTTACATTCTGGCTATCTCATTCCAGACTGGACTCTCCTGGCATTTATGACTACCTGAACAATTTGATTCACTTCAATATGGTCATGATTATTTATATTTTATGATGTGACTACCTTAAATCACATAAAAACAGCCTACTTTGGCACATACCCAGGATCTCCTGCCTTTCTGCCTCTCTCCACCCTTCTCTGTCCTCCTCCCAACACACCTAACCTGCCTTTGCTAGTGGCTTATTCGGTCTAGTGTGGCCCAGACCTACCATGGCCCTGCCTTTCTTCACCCACTCTTAAAAGGTAACTTAAACAATACCCACAGAATCCCTCCTTACTCATAGAGGGCTTTTGTTTGCTTGGTTCACAAAAAAAAGTGCTGTAAGCCTGCTGTGAAAGCTGAGTAGTACCCCATCGATATTAGGAGTATTGGAAAGGAGACAGTTTTAAGCAGTTGACTGTACTTTCCAGAAAACCTTTACCATCTACAGTTTCAGTATCCTCATTAGCTTCAACCATCTGCTATAGTTCATATTACATGACTCAGTGTTTCACTCTTCAGAAAGCCTCTGAGGTCCTTCCCCTTCTAATCTTTCTATCTGCAAAGACTGATTCAAAGGACTTCAGAAAAGTTCACTGCTTCACTGTTAGAATTTCTCATCATTTTTATTACAAAAACAAGAACTTATTTAGTTTCCAGGACTAATTCTCTCTTCTCTTTTCATATTCTCCTACTGTAAAAATATATTTCTGTCAAAACATATCATCCACATGCATATTCATTAAATATTCTATTAATACAAAAGTAGCCAACCAGGTTACATTCTCTGTTACTCAATACTGCTCACAATTTCTGATATTGCTGAGGTCTCTGACCTTTAGCTGATACCACTTTGACCTTGAACAACTCACTTAAGATTCTTGAACTTCAATTTCTGTATCTATGGGTGGACATAAATAGAACCAAATGCTTACCTGGGTTAAGTAACCAGATGAAGATGTCAAGAGAGAGATACTGGAATATTGTGCTGGAGATCTTTTGGTCAAGGGATGGAACCGAATCAGCTTAGAACAAGCAGAACTTCTTAGAGCAGGCCTTCTTTATTCAAGGAAAAGTCTCCAAAACTGTATGCAGTTACACAAATGTAGGGTGAGTAGATTTCCATTAACTGGTATAAAATACATGGCCAAATTTTGCATGACTCATTCAAGACTGCCTTTCCTTGATAACTCCAGTAAGAAAAACTGATCTTTGTGGAGGAGCAGATCAGTTTGCATAAAGAGTTTAGGATCTTTAGGAGAGGATAACCCAAGACACACAATCCTAACTCACAGTGAAATGAGGTCAAAGACTTGTTGGGATTAGCCAAGGGAGCACTCATGAGTCAGCATCATGGGATACTAGGATGGTATAGGGGAAGACATTGGGGCACTCTAGACAACTACCAAAGTGTCAGCTCTGTATCCTAAGAAAGGACACAGAGAGCAAGAATTTTCCAGAATCAGTAGGCAAGCTTATCTTTTGTTGTTGTTGTTGTTCTTTGTTTAAGATTTATTTATTTATGCATACAAGAACTGGGGTACAGTTCAGAAGTGTAGGGGGTGAGAGGATCCACAGAAACAAAGTGAGGAACAGAACAGGCAGATCAACAGAAACACACTGGTGAGGAGAGCAACCAGTGAGGCTGGAGAGGTTTGCTGCACCCTGTGTGCCACCTCACTGGCCAGCAGCAGGGGTAGAACTCATGCTGCAGTGGCTGTTATTTGCTTCATAGTGTGGTGCTGAACCCATTGTGCCACCAGGGAGGCCCTGGCAAGCTTATCTTTGGGCATGCATGGTCAGTCTTCAGAAGAAACAGTCTGGGGGTTCCAAGAAGTAAAAACAGTGGTAGGTGGATCAATTATCACATTCCCTCCTCTTCTTCCCCTTCCTTCTCTGTCTCTGGCTCCTGCTTTCTTTGGGACTATAAAAAGTACAAAGTCCCTTTCAACTAAACAAATTCTAGTGTTCTTGGGTTATGCAGAGGCTTAGTTCCAGAAGCAGAAAAGTAAATGATTTAAAAACATGCAGAGGTGACAACATTTTTATATCGAGTCAGGGGAGCCCATATTATTTATAGTAGTAAAAGACTTTTATAAATAATGCTTTATAGAAAACATGACGGTTTTCCCCCAACTTTTGCCCATGACCTTGTCCTCAGAGCCAAGATATTTCTGAATTGTCAGTCTACTACAAAGAGCTCCCAAAGATCAGCTGAGATCTTCAGTAAAATGAATCTTTCAAGAAATACTTAGAACTCTCCATAAATGAAATAAGATGGTGAAAGAGAGTGTTTGAGATAATGTTAAACTGAGTACTGGCATAAACCAATGAGTTTTGGGCTTATACGACAAAAACAGTATTAAAGACTTGGCAATAATTTCCCCATATCCATGGAAATAGAAAATAGTTCAGCGCAATCCCAATATCACTGAGCCCAAGTCATGCACTCTCCCATGTGAAGTGGCTGCCACTTACTGTGTGTCCAGGAAAGAGACTCAACTTAGCCATATTGTTGGCCCTCAGCTAACTCCCCAACTCCCTCCCCAAAACTGCACTACAGAAACCACCATCCTTGGCCAAGCACCTCTGGCCACGCTGTAGACATGGCTATTCTTCAGAAATTCATTACCCAACTCAACTCAACACCAGTTTTCTCTCTTGCAGAAAAACGTGTGTCTCCTTTACATTTTGTGTTTTCATTGTTCCCTTTTCCTCCCAAGAATACATAACAATCTAACAACTCTTCTATCTTCCACACCCACAATTTATCATGCCTACTCCCATTCCAACTTCTAAAACAATTTGTAGGTACCTGAGAAGGATTCTGAAATTGTCACCACATACCTCTCACTATAGCCTAATGTACTTGCCACATGCTCTGCACTCCAAAAATATTTTTTGAATTATCTATTTTTGTAATAAACCCAAATGATATATTGAATTATTTTAATAATATTGAATCTTGTGATACTAACCATCTTTTTGCTTACTGCCTTCACCCTTTCTAGTTATATCTGTACCTCATATTTTGTTATTATCTGTAATAATGATTGCTACACATTTTTTGTTGATTAATGTATATGTCATCTGGTTATTTGTTCTACCAGAGAACTGAAGAAGACTTATAACTAAAATGCAGCAGAATGACATAAACCTAACATAAATGGGGAAAGAGGTCAGGAAAACAGGGCACAGATAGAAAATTAGTTTGGAAATAAACACTGCAGAGTTTCATACCTAGGCATCCTTATCTATTGCCTTGGTTGGACACTAATTTGGGTCTTCAATTAACTACCAGTCACAAAAGATAAACCAAATCACTTTAACAACTCAGAGTAGTTTAAGAGAAAATCAAAGCAGCCATTCAGAAGAAACAATTATTTGAGATGTTAAGATCAGACAGGAATGTCTCCCTGTGGGATGGGGAGGGTGGGGAACCTTTGAAGGGCACATTGTCAGGCAGTGAACCGCATCCCCACAGCAGCTTCCTGGGAGCGTTTGCAAGGTTTATAGGGCTATTGAACAGGGTTATGCTCTGCAAGCCTGTGGCACATTTCCCAAGAACAATGGAATGTAAACTTCTTGACGGGCTCCCAGTATGAATGATATGGTGCAGACACACAGATCTCTGGTGATCTGACTTAACCCAGAAGTAACTTATAAGGATCTAGAAGAACAGATGCAGAGCATAACCTCAAAGAACTTTTCCCAGGAGGTTGCTTCATTTAGTTGAGTTTGCATTAAAATTGGGTGCCAACTGCTACCAATTGAGAAACAAGACACTTGTGCGGCACCGTATACATTATAATGGGAGTCTCAGATCACCCACTAGGGTGCGCATTACTATTTATGTTACTTTAAAGGAAGTGGAGGCTCTGAGAAGTTAAATAACTTGCTTAAGGCCACTATAACTTAAACATAATATAACAGGGATTTCAAGCCCAAAAATTAGTTCCTAATTAATACTTTTTTTTTAATTGTGAAAATTATCAAACACACAGAAAGACCTAAAGATTATTAATGTAGCAAGTGATCATAAACCCACCGTCCAGATTTGACAGATGTTAACATTTCCCCTGCTTAAGTCAATATACCAAATTGTCTCTTCTTTGTGCATCTTTGGTGTCTAAGAGATGGAAATAGGCTAACAAAGATTAGAAAATGGCATTCCTCCCACTGCACCACCAGAGAAATTTCCTGGCTGCCTTTTCTTATAAATTTCTAACAGCCCAAAATGACTTGGGTTGCATTATTTAAAACACATTGTGCTTTTCCCCCCTTGGCTTGCTTGCAAGCACAATTGTGAACTGAAACCTGAATGCTGCTCTGGAGAAGAAAAGGCTCAGCTGTTGGTTCATCTGCCAACTCTTTTTGATGAGAGTAAGTGCCAGATGTCCTACCTCCACTCAAAGAAACCCTTGTATCTCAAAATACAATGTATGATTGACAGATTTCTGTTTTCTACTTGGCTAAAGGTGTATGAGACAGTTAGGAGAATATCTATCATTGGTGACATTTTCTAGGAAGTGAGTCTTCATCCAAGTTCAATAGGGATTTTTTATCTTTATTTAAGAAGTTAAAGTGAATTAAAGATCTCATAATCATGGGTATGATTTCAAATACACATTTTACCTTCTTTCACATCCTATTTAGTATGAACTTCACAGCCACACAAAAATAAAAGTTTCTAGACCAAATATGGCTTAAATTTCCAGATTAAGAATGAAAATAATCTTTAGCTGATTGACTCTGTCATTAACACTATATCAAGAGGTAAAGACCTAAGGAAAAACTGTGGCAAACACTGACAAAAAAAAAATTTTTTTCAAACTATTTGTATGAGATTAGACCAAGTGACCTACTTATTTTTCACTACATCTAAGATATTTATAATTTTATCACTTAATTTTCATAACTTTTATTTAGGCTCTTACATCTAAATCATTATAAATTAAAGATTAGCTTGCAGTGGTTAAAATTAACATTTGGGTTGGCAGACTTTAAGTTCCAAATGTCTCACAATCAGTGTCTAGAAACTAACAAGAAAATATAAAATAATCTTCAAAAATAACAATTTTCTTATCAATATCATCTGAACCTATTTATTCCAACAAATAGTTGATGTTCTTTGCCTCTTCCAGCCAAACTTCAAAGATTAAATTCACTTTAACTTTTCAAAATATGTTTTTAAAGATCTCCCATATAATTCACGTAAATAATTTTCTTTTAGATAGTTTTCCTTCCAGCCAGAAAGTAAACGCTTAGATTTTGCACCTGCTAATAATATACAGAGGCAGCCAGGCACAGCAAGCCTATGTCTACTGAACCAGAGATGTAAAACGATTATATGGAGTGTTTGGACACAAAATCCACAATTTTTTGTCTGTGTGTGATAGTGTATTTCCTGAAAACCTCCATTTGGAACCCTAAATATTTGCAATTAGGAAGTCCTTAGTGATCTTAATGATTGATTTTTTAGAATTGTACATGGAGGCCAGAAAGTTGAAGTGATTTGTCCCAAACCATATGACATGTCCATGGCAACCAACATTTGAGAGTGGCTCCTGCACTTTTCTCATCAATACACAAAGCCTGCCCTGGGTATCTGAATTTCCTAGACAATATACTTTACTGTTTTCTTTTTCTTCTTCTTTTTAAATTCTCCCCTTCACCCTTTGTTTGAAGACAAAGAATCAGCTCTGGTTTAGCTCAAATGGCAATGACTTCTTGTAGGTGTTCAAAAAAGATAAGTCTTCTATTTGTTCTAATTGTCACTTCTGTTCCTTTGACTCTCCCAGAAGCAGTCACTGTCCTCTCTTTCTTTAACCCAGGGAAAAGAACATCAAACCAGGATAAATATCTTTAGTACTTTCTCCCAGAATTGCACATACACAAACACACACTGCTGCTATAAGAAGACAAATCATTGGACAGCAATAAAATGAAAGCTACCAAGAGAATCTTCTGACTAGGCCAGTGAAAGTCTTATTTCATTGCCAGTTTCACACTACTCAACTCTGATGCCAGCACCCTCCAGTTACCATTTCTTAGTACCCCAGCTCCAGCTGGACATTGGATATGGAGCAGGAATCTGCTCATTTAGGACGTGATGCCTGAAATTGAACACTAAGACAACATTATCTCAGAGTGTACATAGGATAACACTTTCTTGCTCTTCTTATGTATTCATAGCTAAATGATTGATGGACACACAAATGGATATAATGCCCCATAATATATAACTGGGCTAATATTTAATGTGTTTCCTTTTTGCTTTGTTTGAATAAAATCCCCAAAAATACTTTTAGTAAATGATCATTAATTATGTGCATTGTCAAATGCTCTTCGGTTCTAATAGGCAGGCTCAGAATTTACAGTCCTCGGCTCTCTGCTAGTGCCCATAAATTCAATGTGGATGACGGTACTCAATAAAATGGCCCCATCACCGGCTCAGATGCCCCAATGGTTCCCTTTTGGATACACCACAGATTTTTTTTACAGTACTAATAACACAAGCAGAAAATAGCCTTTGCTAGATGTTATTCCAAGGAAATTCCCAAATTATCCAAAGTTGCTGTTTTTTTTTTTATTTTTAAATTGGACTCTATGACCCACCAGAGTGACATTTGGCCTTAACCTACGATATGATAAAATCTTATCAACTGCATCTTTTGAATACATGGACTACCTGAGCCAGAGATGAAAACCACAGTGGGTTCTGAGGGAATATTTCTCAGCAAATATATTTTCCAAAAAATAAAAATTTTAAAGGAAAAATGTTGAAATAGAGTTGTGACTTCATAGTCAATTTACTTAATCTTCAATGTCTCTGCAAATCCATTATGCACTTGGGATGTCAGAGGGGCCCACAAATTACCAAGTTGTTTGAAGTTTGCTGCATTCTGAAGTGGCTTTGGTCATTTGTTTTCATAGAAATGTTATTTCTTTGACTTACAATGTATGTAATAGCAAGGTCTTTTGAGACAGCTGTCTGAATAGAAAATGATTATCCATGTTTCTAAAGAAAGATGACTTGTTCTTTACATGAAGTCCTCCCAGGAGCATTTAGCATTTTAAGAATAGAAAAGACACAAACTTCAATTTCTGAAGTCTGTAACAAGTGTCTATGTAAAGAGACAGAAAGGCACAGAAAATAAATGGAAGGATGAGCTACTTTGATCTAAGGGAAGGGAGAAAAAATACAGTGGATTTCATCTTGAATTCTTTTTTGTCTGAAGATCTCCAAATTCTAAAGATCCAAAAGAACAGTGAAACGAGATGCTATTTTCTCTTTAGTGGAACACCTGACTGGTAACTGAAGAAGTGTTTCGACCTTCCATTTGAACTAGAATTAATGATTGACTAGCAATCAAACTAGTGGGGTAAGGGATGAAGCAAATCAGGCATGTGTTGTTATTCTGGTAAATTTTTCCTGTAAAGTATCCAAGTAAGAATAGGAAAATTCACACTGCATAACAATATAACAAATGAGCATTGCTACTAGAGATTTCATTTAAAGATATACCTCGTCAACCTGCACTTCCAACACACACACGCAACAATGAAAGAGGAAAACACGTGAAATGCAAGGCGGGGAATGGTAAAGAAAAAGGGAAATACCTCCTGTCAAATGGTTTCAAGAAAAGAATGGGATAAAGAGTTAGAGAAATGAATTGAAGACTCCTGGATCCAAACATAACAATTTTCAGTTGTGGAAACTGTCCCCAGGGGTGCAGATCACAAATTTCTTGATTCTCTAGCCAATGCTTTCCCCATTTTATGAGGCTCAACATTCTGGAACTACATTGTACTGCAAACCACAAATTATCTTGGCCTTGATGTCAAGACTGCCCAAGTTTGGCGAGGACCCAGCCTTACAGCTTCTCTTTCCTGAATAACAGGCCTTTTCTGGTTTCATTGGAGTATTGTTTTATAGCCTGGTATCAACTTCATCCTGAGAGAAGAGACTCTCGTTCGTTCATGACATTCTGAGAGTCTATCTAACCAGCAAGGTACAGCTGACACAGGCTTCTTCTGAGACATGGTAACACTCCTTAGCGTGATTAAGGGGACTACTTCTCCCCAGACCCCAGGGAAGCTGTCAGCTCTGGTTTCCAGGACAGACAAACTTCTTGGGGAAGGCATGACTGTTGGTTGTTGTACCATTGTCTTCTGTCAACTTCAGGTCATCTGTCACTATCTGTTCCTTCCTTCTTCTTCACTGGAGATCAAAATAAGGAATTTCCTGGTTCCCTGAAGTCCCATCTTTTGTTCAGCCTCCCATTCGGGAAAGATCTTGGATCTTTGAAGGAATCTGCTTTTAGAGTCTCTTGCTGCTAATCTGTCTGCACCATTGTCTTAACATCTTGCCTGGCTTTAGAGGATAGCATTAGTTACTGGTACAGTAACTCTGAAGGAGTCTTATGGCACTGCCACTATTGTTTTTCAAACAGCATGTTGCTTCTTAGCTCTTTGATGGGAGAAGTTATTTATTTGGGCTTGAGGTTATACTTTTAGAATGGGAAGAGGGGTTACTGGGGTCAGCTGTCCCCATTAAGCAAGGAATTGTAACATTAAACAAAATCACCAGAGTAGGATTTATTATTTTCTGAGTGATTCAGCCTTCAGGAAGGAAATATTTGCTCTCTTGAGCAGAGAGAAATTCTTTCACAAGGTTCACAATTGAAACTGAGGTAGAAAAACAAGATTAAAACTACACAAAGAACATTTTCTTTTGATTCGTACGTTAATGATCAAGAGGAATATTGGGGTGGAGATGAGTTGGGAGGACAGGGTAATGGTGAAGGTGAAAAGGTCCTTTAAAATCAGGCTTCTGTCAACCCCACCCATGAAGCAGAGAACCCTTTTTAGTGTAAATTATTCAAATAGTGATATCTGCCTGCAAAGCTTGAAAATATTAATTTGTACAAGAGGATAAGATCAAAATGGTAATTTAACCCCTATTCCGTGAGCCCCTAGACTAGAGACTCACTAAACAAGCATCTCAGTCTTTTGGCAAGTAGTCACATCTGGTAATTTCATTAACCCACAAGTTTTTCATCTGGAAATAGATCCAGATGTTTCAAGAAAATTTGTATTGGATCTGAAAGAATTTGGATCCTTTTGGCGAAGTGCTATTTTGTAGACTGATATCAGACCCTTTAGTTCCATCTACATGAAAGCGTCCAGATTTGGTTTCGATGTGATTTAAACCCACTGGAAAAGCAAAATGCATTTGCAATGTGTGTGCTCCATTCTGATGGGTCTGGAGATTGTTGTTCTGCAGACTTCTCGAGACCACCCATAAAAAAGAAAAAAATGACCATCTCTGGAGTTTAAAGCACAGTGTAAACTTTTAGTACTTTATTAGATACTATAGCCTCACAAAAAAATTGGCTATTCCCCAATGAACTAAACTAGTAGAAACAGATGAATCCGAAAGACCCAAGAAAGTGATCTCTCACATACCTTTCTCACCTTTGGAACAGATTATATTCACAACTTTCCCCAGTAAAATAGCCAATACTTTCAAATCCCATCTTCCCAGTGAAGCAAATTCTGTAATCATTATATATTGTTAGTTCCAATCCAGTTCTTACAACCCCTTAACGAGAAGGAAACATGTCATTATTATTCTTTTCTTCATGCTTTCTTTTATCTCCCAGTGCTGGTACCTCTCACTCGGAACTTTAGTGGGTATTAACAACCCTTCCTCCCTACATTCTGTAATTGGGGGAGAGAGGGTGTTTAGGGGACTGGGAAGCTAGAAAGGAGCTATATTTATCTTTCTAATCTTTAGGACTCTCTGGTCTTACAGCTCAAAACATATAGCTACAAATCTAGTGTAGTCACATTTGTCCAGTTGTGGTGCTAATCTAATTCCCTTATTGCCTACCTTTCACGATTAACACTCGATTTAAAATGGACTCTCCAATTTACTAGCCTTGGGACTCTGAGCAAATCATATAACTAATTATTCAGTTTCTTCATCCTAAAAATGGGAGTTAAATAGGATATATTCAACAGAGTCATTTTAAGAAGCAAATGAGACTATTTATGCAAAGCACTTACCATGGTCAAACAGTCTTCAAAAATTATTAGCTAAAATCACATGTGTGTTTGAAGCTGTCATTACTGAATCCTTCGTCATGCTTTCTTCTATGTCCCAGTGCTGTTACCTCTCATTGAGACCAGTCCTTGACCCTAAAACAGAAAATCCTTATAAATTCCTTATGAATTCATTCCAGAGCAAAGGACACAGTTTCAGAGCTATGTTACAGAAACCCTGACATGATGCTGTACACAACCACTAGTTTTAACTGTTTACTTTCCTAGTTTTCAGAACAAGTCCATAACGCATAAAGAACCAGTATGATTATGCCTGTGCTACCACTGTAGCAACTGAAGCACATAAGAAGTCAATCATTTACCAAATAGCACAAAAAAGTATTGGGTCTTCCATGCTGATTTCATGTCTTCAAGTCCAAAGCTGCTTCCATCACTTTACTCTGGCTTGAAATAATATCTGAAAACCCCAGTCCCATGCTAACTGGGAGGACTAGCAAGACTTGGCCTTGGGAAATAGTCTATGAAGAGTAGATGCTGCCATGTGTTCTGGAGGACTTCTGTTAATTTCTCTCATGTCTTCCTCCCATAACCAAAACCAAAGGTATGTTATAGATTAACCTCAGCACATACCAAGAGTTCCCTATTTCTTTGGCTTTCCTTGTTTGGAAAATATAGCCTGATAGTAGTAATTTCCAATTTTGAGAAGGCTTAGGCATTACTTTGGAAATTTTGAGTCAGTGGATCAAAGACTGGGGACCAAGTATTTGAATCGTAATACTCCAGCACATACTGATATATGTACTCACTTCCCTCACCCCCTCGAACAGAGACTGTCTGAGTCCTGGAGCACTGTAAATTCTCTACCTTTAGATTCTCTTGATGGTAACTATACTGGGACACCCTTCAGTTGATTTGTACCCACTTGAAATATTTTTTTTTCACGTTACATTTGCTGATTGTGTAATATGTGTAGGTATCAAACATCATTTTCCTGCAATATACCAAGTCTTACACTGTCATAAAAGAAAACCAGAGCAGTCTGATGGGATTGCTGCAGCTACCCGTTATTTCTTAAGCTGATTTTAGACTACATGCATTATCTATAGGGAGTGTTGGATAGGCCCTAAATTATTGCTCTTGGTAATGGAGAGTTTTATTTTATTATTTCTAATTTGTATGGTTCTGATAAGATTGTGCAGATGAACTTGTTCTTCTACAGCTTTGTAGTATTAGAGGAAAAATTAATTCCGTTCACATCCCAATCCCTTGGTCTTTCAAACATGTCTGGCTATAGCCTTGACCACCGTGCCCGTCTGTGTAGAGCTGATTCTCATAGCTCTGCTGTGAGTCTCTCACATTGATTCATATATTCTGAAATCATCCAGACAATCTGGAGTCTGAGCCTAAGTACAAGCCCCTACAAGTCAGGTGGACTTCCACTATGTGTGTGTGTGTTAAAAAAGTGTAGAAAAGAACAAATGTATTTCCATCTACATACCTAACACAGCAAGTAAAGCAAAGGAGAGTCCTCGGTGGCTTTTTTAGACTCAATGATCTTGCTAGAGCATTTGGAGAAGGGCTCCCTGGCATTCTCCACCGCTCTCCACCACACTCCACTGCAAGCCCTCTACCCCACGATCCTCTGAAACCTTGCCCTTATAGTCTCAGCCCCTGGCTCAGGTGTGCCCACACATGCACACCCATACCATACTCCAGGTGTTCACCATCAGGCATGCATACTCCAAGCCATGCTCCCAAACACCTCCTGCATTCAAGGTCACAGGTTATAGCCACAGAGGATAACGACGTAAAAGGCTGAGTAATCTTCATTTACCCTGCGTTTTTCATGTTTGCGGATTTTATGGTGTAAATACACTTCCATAGTGGCTGACTTAAAACTATCGTTATGATTGAAAATAGACACAATCTATGGTCTTGAGTTGGCAGATTCCAACACTCCACTGCAATATCTTTCTCTCAATCTCTTTTGTCAAAGGGGCGAATTTAACCAGCTGACCTCAAAGATGTGTTAACACTTAACATTATGCTTTCTTACAGCTACTTACAGGCACACTAGAATTAATTGATGGCGCCTGAGTGGGAATGTAGGCGGTCCTCATGCCTTTAATCCTGCTAAAATAAAAAGTTTATCAAAGCAGATATTGAAAGGCAACCACAAATTTAGGACTTTCAAACACACTGCTTCTCTTGGGGTTTCAAATCCCTGGTGTTGGCAGGAAGGGATTTACGCCTGGTCTCTTGTGGCCATCACATCTTCTGCCTATTGTTACCTTGTCGTCCCTTCAACGTGACTGCTTTTGTTTCAGAAGTTAAAATAAGAAATTTTATCCCATGCCCCACCAAAAGGAAAAGGGGGACAAAAGTTAATTGTATCTGAACTGAAGTGTAACTCAGGTCCTATTTAAAAGGTGTAGTTATAGGCTATTGATCGCAGCACGCAGGAAAAGCTTGTCATGTAAAGTCAAGAGGTTAATGTAATTACAAGAATGGGCGGCAGGATCAGCTGTAGCCCAGAAGTGGCGAATAACTAAAAGCTGCTTTAGAGACACATAATGTTGTCAAAGCATAAATAATTCATCCTAGCATTCGAGAAGAAATTACTCCTCTGTTCCAGCATATTATTCAGCCATTAAAATCTTGCCTTCTAAAGACTTTTGATGTAGTCATATTTTCAGCTCTAAATCATTTTGAAGCATGCCACCTTCATTAAACCTTATATTGTATGGTTTTCAAGTATTAGAGATGTGGAATAGATCCTCAATTTGTTTAATGACCACAGTACAGTTCAGATAAGAGGGAAGAAGCTGGGAGGATTTATGCTACAAATAGTAGCCAGGAGAGGATGAAGATTAAGCAACGTGGGGTGGAATTCTTCATTCACCCCCGCTCCTTACTGGCACCAAATCCTCACTGATGCAATCCTTAAAATATTTCTCTAGCGCCAATGAAGCAGAGCTATGAGAAACAGCAGGGGGTCTCACACCCATGCTGTAAATATTCATACATCGACTGTACACTATCTCTGATAATGACGCCATGACATTATGGTTTGGAATTAAAATTCATGTCCTTTTGCAGTTATTATTTTTTGCCTTTAATGTCTACCTTTAGAAACAAGTTTTTGCCAATCTGTGGCAAATGAAGTGTTCCAGGCCCTTCTGCATCTATAACTAACTTATCTTTCTACAGACCATTCCCAACATCGACTGGTTCTACCTAGAATTTTTCAACTTTGCAACTGTGCTAAAGTGATACCCATTCAATGGAAATTGTACTTCCAGTTTTGAATTTTGAACTTTTCCCAGGCTAGCAATATACAGGGGGGTACTTTCTGGTGATGCTGGACAGTGGCAAGGAGCCACAGTCTTCACTCAGCCACCCAGTCATGAGGGTAAATGACTGACACTGTGTTGCCAACAGTTTTTGGATATTACATTTTGCACCCTGTTATGTCTACAAAAGGTCCATCTATGTCTGAGCTATTCATCACTTTGTTATAAAATAGGCTTTGTGTTAGACAATTTTCCCCAACTATGGGCTAGTGGAAGAGTTCCGAGCACATTCGATGGTGGTGCAACCCAACCGTGATGTTCTGTGGTTAGGTGTCCTGAATGTACTTTTGACTGCAATATTTCAGCATACTGGGTTTATTGGGCTATAACACCATCTTAAATTAAGGGTGACTGTAGGGATTACAAATATCATTAATATTGTACTGCATTCAGCATGTAAAGGGTGGTACATCAAAACATTCATGGAATAATAAATCGTGGAAACCAATATGACCTTAGAAGGACAAATATAGTCTCACTCCAAATCTATGTTCTGCCTATGTCGAGGAGGGTGAGATCCAATCCTTCCCCACTT
The DNA here is from genome assembly GCA_019455555.1 of Galemys pyrenaicus. NCBI lineage: Eukaryota > Metazoa > Chordata > Mammalia > Eulipotyphla > Talpidae > Galemys > Galemys pyrenaicus. Next base: position 17,200,685 of record JAGFMF010011501.1, read on the forward strand.
CAGGGAAGCAAATAAGAAGCCCCAGCAGACAATTGGAAAGCAGGAGGAGAAAGGAGAGACATTTCTCTCCTCCCTCCCTGCTGCGGTTCTACATGCTATTTCTGTAGCTTCCTTTCAGTGGTTCTCTCTGTCTCTGGTCTCATTCAAATTTTGGAAGCAACTTGGCCCTCCCATGCTCCTCTAGATCTGTAAATCCTGTCTCCATTACCGATCTCTGAATATGTTAGCATTTGGTAAGATTTCTATCAACAATCCCTTTATTGAAATCTTCCATATTCCCAACTCAGGATGCTGGAGAGAAAGTCATGTCAAAAAGAGACTCTGCAACACTCAGAGCCACTCATTCAGAGAAGGGTAGTATACTTTTGATATCCTGTGTCACACCATCAGCCAGTTGGTGTCCTCAACCCCTCTTAGGTGGCCCTGGCCTCGCCCCACCATGTTAGGCTGGGTTATGACAGTCTCCCCACCAGGAAGCTGTGTATCCTGACTCTGGTGATCCCCCAGTAAAAGGCAACTCATATTTCAACTCATTGTATATATTGAATATTATTAATTTCAATGTGAAAAGGGTTTTCTGATGTTAAAATAAAAACTATGTTTCCTGGATTGTTCCTGGTTTAGGCTTGCAATGAAATAATATAATATTTGTTAAAAGGAAGAAACAAAGTATTTATTCATACTGCCTGAGACCTTCCTATTCTCAAATTATCTAGCAGGGACCTAAGAGCCTGTCTTGGGCAGTTCCTGCTGAACCAGTGACGCAGCTTTCACTTCAAACTCTGCCTGTCTACTCCCCACATTACTAGCAAATATTGCTATTTAGCATCAGCACCTAGAAATCACCCTTGATTTCATTCTCTCCTCACCTCCATGCCAAACCTATTAGCTTATCATTACCATTTCCATCTTAAAAAAATACACTAACCTCCACATATATATGTGGATATATAGAATCATTAATGCTTGATGCATCCTATCATCATCTCTCATCCAGATGAATGTTAAGATAATAACCACTCTGTTTCCATTCGTGCATCCCAAATAACCCCTTTGTGCACAGAGGAAGTAGCTAGTGTACTTCTGAATGTAGATGTAAATGTAGATGCTTCCAAATGTAGATAAGATGACATTACCCCTCCCCCAAGGCTCCTTTGACCCTCAATTGCTCTATGAAAACTTGCTGTCCTGGTCTCCTTTGCCTCCATGATACTCTAGCCTTGCTGGTCTTCTTTCTAAGGTTCAGATACAACTCCTTCTCCTTCCTGGTTTCTTTGTTCTTCTTCCCAGAAAAATCAGTTCCTAATCTTTCTTTGGCAGCTCTGTCTCACCAGTCAAATATCAATTGAAAACTACCCCCTTGGGGGGAGCGTCATGAACACACATGCCCAGCCCTCAAGCAGTGTCCTTTCATGTCGGGTAACGTGTGGCCTTCAGTAGTTATCACCATCTGAAATATAGTACTGATGAGTCAACTGACTTGCATTGCCCATCTACACAGGTAGAAGGTGATCTCCATGAGATCAAGTCCCTACTGGTGACTCCTTTCCTGTCCAATCTCTAGAATGACTCTGACACATAACAGGAACTCAGAAAACTTTTATTGAGTTCAATTCATCTGCCTACTGGAGAGTAGAATGGGGTAGCCTCATGTCTATTGCTTATCACCAAATATTACCAATTAGCTTTTCGCCTTTTGTTCAGTCAGCTAAATCTTAACTTGTTCTGCAAGTGATAGAATAAGCTAGAACATGCACAACATGAAATTGTTCTTATGTGCAGTGAATGTCTCATAAGCGATTTTTTAAAACTTTGGAGATTCTTATATACAGCACCAACCTACTTGTCAAGTAAGAAACGTGGAATTTTAAAATACAGAAATGGGATGGAACGAAAGAGAGGCAACAAGGACAAGAACGACTTGAACTCCAAGTGCTTTCCAGGATGAGCAAATCCTCATACAAGATCATCAAAGAGATCTATACAAGTGGGACCTCTCTCCAGAATCTTCAAAATCAAGGTCACTCCAGAAGACTAGGGATTTTCCGAATAATACACCCCAGTGGTATTGTTTATTAGATTTTGTGCTCCTTATGCAACCCGGCTGAGGCTCCTAGTCCTCATTTGAAAATAAGTGGGGGAGTTGCTGATACTTGCTTATCCACATGCAAGGTTGAGGTGAGTGCTTTGACCAGTGTGTTAAGTGTTTCGTGACATGTCAGTCGATGCACAAGTGCCCCCATTGCAATCGTCATGGTATGAAGGAGAGAGGTGACTTTGAGAGACAAGTGGTAAAAATCTACATGGAGGATGCACAAATTGTAGAGAGAAAATAGGGCAGAGCAGGGAGGAGCTGGGAGAGCTGAGTCTGAGTTTCATAGGGAACATGAGGTTTGAGTAAGGAACTGAAATAGAAGGGCCTTGTATAGTATAAAGAGCGAAGCATGATTTGCAGAAAGTACCCCCCTCTGAAGGTCAGTGGCTTATGAAAGTAAAGCGGAAGCAGGCGTACAGAGATCCATCTGGGCAGGTCTGTCTGACAAGGGGACAGGAGTCTGGGGGTGTAAGAAGAGATGAGATGACTTCATCAAGAGAGAAACTGAATCCTAGGAGGGCTTAAAACCCCAGACTAGGAGAGTGTCCAGGTCTGGAGACAAAAATGCAAAGAATATCCAGAATCACTATCTATGCAAATGCCCTTCCTCTGAGCAGAAGACCTATGCCTGGATTGAGGGAGCAGGGAGCACCCCCTGTACTAGGTCACCTCTTGCTGTTACAGGGCAACCCTAATATAAAATGGGTTTGCCTGACTGGGTCCTCACCCGCGCGCTCGAACTGCACTTATAATGCCCCAACTGCAGGCACACAC
>JAGFMF010011501.1:17203706-17237521 GCA_019455555.1 Galemys pyrenaicus
TGGGATTTGTAGTCCTTGGATCTTGTAGGTCTGGAATGGGGGTCGAAGTCCATAACCTATTTGTATAATCCATTCAGGAGGGTCTTTCCCCCTAACACCGCCACATCTGGAGAAGTGGATTTTGTCTCAGGTACCACATTTTTCAAAGGCTGTGGACTTGAATGCACCCAGAGGAGGGCCACCAGAGTGGAGAGGTGAACGAAGAGGTTGACACCCAGAAGGGCCTGGTTATATATAACCCAAAAAAAGCCAAGAAGTGTGATAGAACTTTCTTTTCTGTCTGAATTGATATCAGCTGACTGCAAGAGATTCAAGAACATTTAAGTCTTAGGAAGCTCCACAGATTGAGAAGTTTTTTTGCGGAAGTCCACTTACTTAGAACCTGAAAGACTTGGACTTAGCTCCAATCTTGCCCCTGTGAGTACACAATTTCCAAGTCCTTGGTTAAGCTGTGTATTTAAAACAAAATCTAATAAGACTAGAAAATCTCTGGAGTGTTCTCACAACTAGTTATTAGCAGAGGCACAAGAAGGTGTCTGTTTGGTTAAGGGTTAAGTCTAAAGGGCAATTAAGTTATCAGGAATATTAGATTCATTTTTTTGATCCTCCATTTGACATACCTAAAATGATACAAAACAGAGGGGAGCGTGTGAACAGGACAAATAATAAACACCTCACAGTGAATTGGAATCCAACTAAGAGGAATTCACACCAGAGTCAGACATTAGAGAAACTCACACTAAGTGTGACTTGGAGGGAGGTAGGTGGGAGCCAGATAAGAAGAAGGCACTAAAAGGTACTCACAAGCTATGTTCAATGGGATCGTTGTTATAAACTGAATGCTGCACCCCACCTCCCCCCACTCCAAGTATTTACTCAAGATCTACCCCCTACTGCGATGGTATTTGGAGATGGAGCCTTAGAGAAGTAAATTTAAAGGATGTCAGGATTAGTGTCCTTATAAGAAGAGAGACAAAGACTTTCCCTCCTCCCCTCTCCCCTGTGAGGACAAAGCAGAGAGGTGGCCATCATCAAGTCAAGAAGAAAGCCCTCCCCAAGAACCCAGCCACGATGGCAATGGGGTCTCAGCCTCCAGCCCCAGAACTGTAAGGAATGCAGCTCTGTTGTTGAAGCCCCCGAGTCCATGACATTTGTCACAGCACTATGCTGGGAGACACCATGTTTCTGGATACTAAATTCGCAGATTAAAAAAACAAGACTTCTATGATAAAACGGATTGGGGAAATGAAACATTCAAGAAATAGTCTTCTTTACTGCAGCATTTCTCTGCATCTTTCATTTGTACAAGGGCCCTCAGCACAACAAAGACAACGTGCAAGCAGTTTCTTTCTTTTAACCACAGAGGTGACCTTCCTTCTCACACACCACCTCCTCCCTTGCAAGCATTTTAGGGGGTGGAGTGTTTATCAAACATTACTCTACAGAAGCCCTGGGGAGCTGTGCTCCAGGCTTGGATGGTCCCAGTAGGGGCGGTAATAGTGCTCAACTCACCCTGTGGGAATAGAGCAAGAACCCCTTAATCAACTGTTAAACACTAATTAAGCACCTCCTATTTGTCAATTGCCCTGGTGGATACAGAGACTGAAACCTGCTGTCAGCCTCCCCAGAAGTTTCCAAGACACTAGGAAAATAAAGCATGCACACAGCACAAGATGAATAACCAGGTAAGACTCTCTTATTTGCTGAATGTCAAAAAGAGCAGGCTGATGTGATCTTCAGATACGATAGGATCCTGGTTTCTCCAGGAGGGCAGTTGGGTGCCCTGGCAAGATAAATGAGCAGGACCAGACCATTTTATAGAACAGCAGGAGAAGCGTTAGTCTAACCAGACAGCAAACATCAGAGTTGCTGGGGGGACAGGAGTGAATTCGGGAGCAGGAAGTTCTCAAACACTGGGGGATCCAGGTGAACAGTAAGGGGATGAGTCAAAGGAGCCTCAAATACCAAATACAGGACATTGGAATCTGGCCACGGAGGCGACAGTGAACTGCCAGATTTGATATCAAGCGTGTGACATGATCATCGTGTGACATGGGCATCGCCTCCAGCTTCAGACACAGGCTGGAAGCACCAGCTACTCGGTGGCCTCATTTCTGGGCAAAGAACTTTCCTTCTGGAGCAGAGCACTCACACAGTTCCCGAGGAATTTAGGGAGAGGAGTAAAGGAGTTTCTGTTTTCTCCCTTCTCCTGGCAAATAAGCAATCCTCCTGTGAAGGAAAGGGCGAGATTCCGTCTAGCCTCCCACGGGCGGACCCTGGTGATCGAAGACATAGACGTGCTCTAAGAAAAGACTCCGACACTCCGCCCGGCCAGCCCCGCACACTGTTTAAGTAAACATTCTAAAAATAATACCATAAACTTACACAACCGGGAGAGACAAGCTGTGGATTGCAAAGTGATTTAAAGTGCCTCCTTGGTCATTTTGGAGGTTTCCTTGAATTTGAGCCAAGAAGAAAAAATATTTAAGGGAAGAAGCCTCAGAAGATGGTGGAGCGAACTTTCTCCAGGGGACTTTGACATGAGCTGGATGCACCTCATCGTTCTGGGCTGCCCTTCAGCTGAGAGCAGAGGGGGCTGAGGGGACAGGAGCAGTTTCACGGGTCCCTCAGTCACGTGCTGTTCCTGGAGTCCATCCCTGGAGGGATTTCACTGGGTGACCCTGAATGAGGAAGGGGCTGGAAATGGAGCAGAGAAGGAAAGGGGGATATCATCCACTGCGTGGCCTTCTGTGCTCTCTTTCCCCATCTCAGCTGCCCTCGCTACCTCCTTGGTGTTGACCATGAACTAGCCTTGCTTCCAGGAGCTCTGCCACAACGGCTTTCTCAGGTGAGTGGCTGAGGGAAAGGGGCCACCCAGGGAGTCTGAGGTGACAGAGAAGATACACTGGCTCTTCCCCCGTTCCTGGCACAGAGCTCCAGAATCCTTGCCAACCCTAAGTGGTAACAGCTTTGGGAGCACTGCTTGTTCTAACATCTGGTCTTTGACCTGCTCCTCTGGGCTCCTGATGCCTGTGTGATTTTCTGGGTAACAGAAGTGTCTTTTGTTCTAATTAAGTGACTTGGGATGGGCTAACAGAGGAGGGCTGGTCACTCAAAAGACCAACCCCTGCTGAGACACTGGGGATTTTCAGCTCTGCCCTCCTATTCTTTTGACATGGGAAAAAAGCTAAAAATGGAGTAAATGGGGCCTCCCCAGTGGCGTAGTGGGTTAAGCAACACACTACGAAGCAAACCACAGCCACTGCAGCACGAGTTCGATCCCTGCCGTCGGCCAGGGGGTGACCCACATGGCACAGCAGACCTTTCCTGCTGTGCCCACTGCTCCCCTCAGCAGTATTTCAGTTGATCTTCCTGTTCTGTTCCCCATTCTGTCTCTGGTGAATCCTCTCACCACCCTGCACCTCTGGCCTGTACCCCAGTTCTTGTATGCATAAATAAAATAAATCTTTAAAAAATGGAGTAAATGCTCCATCACGCTACATGATAAACCCTCCATAGAAATGCCAATAATATGGGATTTCAGAAGCTTCCAGGTAAGTGAGCATCCAGGTAGTTAGAGAGTAACAGGCCCAATTCCACAGGGATAGAAACTCCTGCACCCAGACCTCGCTCTGTGTCTCTCTCCATCGGACTGTTCCCCTCAGTCCTCCTTCGTCTCTTCTGGCAGTGCCTCTCGAGTTCCCTAAGCCACCTTGCAAAGTAATGAAACCCAGGCAGAGGCCATGTGTCCCTCAGATTTGTAGCCAAGTAGGACTGACGTTGTGGGGGCCTGGGCCCTTCTATTTGGCATTGGCATCTGTAGGGCTGGGCCCCTCACCTGATGTCCAGGTAGGGGTGTGAGCACACTCGGGTGGAGGCAGAGAGCTGGAAAGCCTCTGGTGTCAGGAGCCGGAGAAGCGAAGGAGACACACGGCCAAGAGGTGGTGGAGGAGTTGCTGGGTGATTCCCTGGGCAGCTAGGGAGTCGGGCTTTCTCCTGCACAGGTAACAGAGCCTTCCCAGAGCTGGCTCCTCGGTGACTAGTCCAGAGAGACTTTAAACACCTATTTTCTTCCATTAAATACCCCTGAATATTAAACATTTCATTCACTTACAATACAATGCATCCAGCTTGGAGCTGTTTCTCCTTTTCGAGTTATAATTGAATTACGCAGGTCTGGACTCCCTTTGTAAGACTTCAGAGATCGTCCCACTACAAGCCTGGTTAGAAATAAAGGAAACAACAAACAGAGGACTGGAATGTCTAGAAAGTAAAACATTAGACATTCTGAAGTCATTTTCCTGGCGTCTCTGCTGACCTTCTGAAAAACCTCGGGTTTCCACTGAGAGCCCCGAGAATAGCCGGCTCCTGAGCTGCTAAGGGCTGCTTCTTAGGGCCCAGCCAGCCCCCACCCACGGAGGACACCCGCTCTGGCAAACACCCCACTTGGTGAATGCGTGCAAGGGGGTGGAACAATAAACAAAAACGAGGTCCATCTAGAACAGACCAAGAGCTGACTGTTCGTGTCACTCCCCTTTTAAAGTGAAATTGCCTTCAGCTCTGCTCTTTTGAAGGAAAAGCCTGGAAAGCAAGCATTTCACTTTTTCTGGGTTTTGCTTACTCTAAATAATGCAATCAAGGCAACCCTGCCTGGAAGGGAGCGCGCGGCCGGCCACAATACCCAATCCCATCTCCGGTCCAGCCAGCTCCATCTCTCCAGAGGCTGACACTCCCCTGAAAGCTCATTTATGGAAAAATACAATCAAGCGGTCTCTGAGGGGCTGCCCCCGGGGGAACTCTGTGTCATTGCCTTGAGGAGAAAGAAATTCACCTTGAGCTGCAATAAACCGACATTCTCTACATGGTGTTATGTGCCTGATTGAATGCAGCAAAAAATAAATCCAGGCTGCCCAGCGTCTCTCCGCTGATGGTTATGTTGGCACAGGAAGGCAGGCAAGATGATGTGGTGCCGTAGGACACACGCCATTCATCTTCCTAAGATGACGAATCAAGAGACACATTATTTACTCTGTTAGAAGTGAGAATCTACAAACCAGCAAAGAAAACCAGCAGCTCGTTATCATTTCAAAACCACAAACTGAGCAGAGGTCTGAGGGGGGATACAGGAAGCACAGCAGCAGCATCTGGAGCACAAGGACACACACCCTCTCTACAGGGCTTGACAGAGAGAAATAAATCAGCTCCATTGATGACCGAAGCAGCCCCGCGGGCCAGGGAGCGGGGAGCGGACTGGCTCTCCCCGAAGTTTCTGAAGCATCTTTGAGGCTAGTCAACTCTGGAGGCACCAGATGAAAGATGATGGAGACTGGAGGGGCGGGGGGATGAGTCCCTGCTTCTTCTCTGGTGAGCGCCATGCGGGCGCCAGCAGGTGGCCAGTGGTGCCCCAGATCGTGGTGCCTCACTGGGCTCTCTGGCCCTGGCTGGGTAGCCCAGCAGGGGCTTGGGACCGGCAGGGAGAGAGCCCGGTGCTCTTGCACAGAGAGCAAGTCACTGGAAGGAAACCAGGAGGAAAGCGGGCGTGGAGGCTGGCAGTCGTGCTGCCAAATTGTGGACAGACGGACCATGTGGCTTACTGTCCGAGCAGAGACTCATGCTATTAATAATTAAGCCTGGACACCGGGGGAAACTGAGGCTGCCCTGGAAAACCATCGGGGCAGAGGGTCGCCGAAATGACAGTAGAGAAAATGGGAGTGACTTCATTTTCTCTCTTCTCTCCCTGAGGAATAACTATGCCTATTTCCCTCCGCAACTTTCGAGTCCAGGAAAAGAGTAGATGATCCTGAGCTAACTGGGCACCCTCCAGAGGTCAAGGTCAGCCCTACAGAGATGGGTTCCCAGTGGAGAGAGAGGTCCGAGAGGCCTGAGTTTCAGAGCAGACTCTGGCACCCGACTGGCCTTGTAAGTCCTAGTTTCCTCACATCTAAAACAAGAAGTAGAGACTTCTGTTGTGGTGCTATAAGCGTATGGACATTACTGTGGTACCAGATTTGGTTACTCTTCAATATACGATTGACCCATTTATACCTGTATTATTTCATTCAAGAGCCAGAACCTGGCACGTGGAAAGTTTACAAGATGTGCTAATTATTAACTCACTCATACGAGATTGCCTTCCCTTCTTTTTGGCTTATAATTTACATCACACTTAAAGTATGAAAAATTCATCACTAACCTAAAGAACTTATGAAACATTATTTCGTAATTAGATATAAAAAATGAATTCTGATAAGTCAGGTGAACAGAAACAGTGCGGGCAGGACCAGGGTCACAGTGTGAATTTACTGCAGAGCTGGCGTGCAGGGAAGGCCGCAAAGCGGAAGTAGCTGTGATGCAGTGTGTCCTGATGAATGGAGAAGGTGGCCAGGAGAGGGGGGCCGGGGCAGTCCAGGAAAAGCGGCACTGTGGGTGCAAAGCTCCAGGCCCAGGCAAACTTGCCATATTTGAGGATCATGGGAAAGAGATAGAGGAGAAAGGGGGAGGCAAAAGACACCCCAAAGTAAGGCTCCAGCTGTGGGCAGTGGCCTCATGTGGAGGGCCTTAATCATTTATCCAATGCAAATTTTTTCTATGCCTACTCTAGGTGTGCTCTTCTAGGCAACAGAGTTTGAATTTAATAGAACCATGAAAAGCCACTGAAGAGTTTCAAGTTTAAAGCAGCTTAAAGATGTATTCCCCTTTCAATAGAAATTGCATTTTGAAGTTTAAAGAGAAAAACAAAGTGTCACTGTATTTGCCTTTTAGAGACTACATAATAATAATAGTAATAATAATAGTAATAAAAACAGGGGTCTTTTAGAGAAATGAAACCAGGTACATATTTAAAGTTTTTCATGACTAAGGCCTCCCCAGTGGCGCAGGGGTAAAGTTGCAGCACTATGAAGCATCCGCAGCCACTGCAGCACGAGTTCGATCCCTGCCCAGGGAGGGACCTACATGGCGCAGCAGACCTCTCCTGTCTCTCCCACTGCTCCCCTCAGCAGTGTGTTTCAGTCCATCTGCCTGTTCTGCTCCCCACTCTGTCTCTGGTGAATCCTCTCACCCCCACACCTGTGGCCTACACCCCAGTTCTTATATGTACAAATAAAAAAAATTAATCTTCAACAAAAAGATTTTTCATGACGAGTTTCAACTTCCTCTTCTCCATTGTAACAATATTATATAATATAACCCAGATCCATGCCCTGTATCATGGCTGGAGATCAGAAAATTTTAAATTAAAGATGTGAGAAATATTTTTTTTTTAAAGTCTCGTTCTGATTGCAGAGTGGAGAGCTGGGGACGGAGAGGAGGTGCTGAAGAGACAGGCCAGGAAGCTGCTGCTATATTTCAAGGAGACGAAATAGAGATTCCTATCAGGGACATCCTGATGGAACTGGAGAGAGGTGTTGGGACTGAGACTACATCTGGAGAGGGTGCCGTAGGGCTTGGTGATGGTGAGTATGCAGAGCGTGGAGGGGAGTATCAAAAAGAACTCTGACCTGGACCCCTCAATAATGAAGCCTGGGAAAGGGCCAAGCCTAGGATGGACACTAGAAGAGCTGTTTGGACACGTAAACTTCCAGATACTTGGGAGATAATACAGTGGAAAGTTCTGTCCACGGATGTGTGTATGAACCTGAAGCCCAGAGAAAAGACTGTACAGAATGGTAGCCACTACAAGACAAGTGACATTTGAAGTCTATCCTTCAGAGGCCTATAGAAAGAGAAGAGAAGAAAGCAAGTGAAAAACATTCATGTCCTGGCCTCCCTGGTGGCGCAGTAGGTTGAGCACCACACTGTGAAGCATCCGTGGCACAGCAGTGCAAGTTCAATCCCAGGCCAGGGAGGGGACCCACATGGAGCAACAGACCTCTTCTGTCTTGCCTGCTGCTCCCCTGAGCAGTGTATTTCGGTTGATCTACCTGTTCTGCTCCCCACTCCGTCTCTGGTGAATCCTCTCACCTCCCGTGACTCTGGTCTGTACCTCAGCTCTTGTACGCATAAATAAATCTTAAAAAAAAAAATCATGGTTCCTGCCCTAGGAGGAATATAAGGGAACCAAATAAGAATCAAGGAAAGGAATAAGAACAATAATAATAATAATAACAACAACAAGAAATAAACAAAAACCAAAAATGAAAAGACAAGGACAAACTGGGGACACTTGGTGGGAGGGAAGAGGGGAAGAGTGGGGGCAGACGGGAGCACGGGAAACTGAGGTGATGGTGCACTGGTGTTACAGTGATGGGGAATACATGGGGATTACAATTGATGTTAAATATATGTAAATTTTTTAAAAATTATATTAATAAATAAATAGATAAATAAAAACAAAAAAATAAAATTTTTAAAAATCATGTCCTCATTTTCTCACTGACCTAGAATTTTCTAAAAAATAATGTTTGATCTTTGGCTCTTATCATTAACCAGCTGACTTTTTATCACTTGCCTGTGTAAAGTCCTGCCCGATATTCCTGTTAGGAGAGTCACACTGTTAATGCATGAATTTCTCTCTGTGCTGAGAACGTCTAGTTTCCATGCTTTGTTGCAAAGACTTCTAGTTTGTCCTTTATCTTTTAAAGTTGAGTTCATCTCTCTCATATTTTCAGTATTATGATGTTTTGAGAAAGAATTAAACTTCTCCTTCATGAATTTTCCTTTGGTATAATGTTAGGAAGACCTTTGCCTACTCCCAAGAATTTAGAAAACTATAGAAGCCCAGAAGTTTATTACAGAATTGTTTACATAGTATTTTCTAAAGAACTAGGAAGGGCTAGTCTAAACATAATATAAAAATTGATTTTTAAATGTGACTTTACATAGTAGAATACTTTTTAGCATTAAAAATAATTCATGTATTGACTGACATTGAGCAATCTCTATTATATATTAAAATTAAAAAGAGAATGAATATGAGATACCTTTGTAGAATGATTGCACTTTTGGAAAATGTTCTGTATTAAAAAACTATGTCTTTTGCTGTGTCTATTAGAAGAGGGTATATTTATGTATATTCTGACTCCCAGTTAATTCTTTCCTTTTGTATGTAGTAGAAGATAATCATTTGTGATTTCAAAAATTCATGCTACCAATAATGATGACCGGCATTTATTTAGCACCTAATAAATTTGAATTTGGCACATCTATACCTCAGTTTGAAAAGATAGAGAACTGGCAATGAATGCTTCAATGAACACATAATGAAGTTATCACTGCCTTTCTTCTAATTGGTAAGTCAGAAAGTGGCTGTTGACTGACTTTTTAAAGCTCTTCCAGCTCTTTTCCTAGAGGCCATCAGGCTGGGAGCTTCCCTCGCTTTTATGGCCGGGAGCAAACATTTCCAAGTCTGCAGTATTGACCATGACAGCCTCCCACCTGTCTCTGCTCCATTCCACAGACGTCTGTCTGCTCAGAACCATCAAGCTCCCCCAAGCTTCCAATTCTACTTCCCAAGCAGACCTCCTTTACCTCCCTCCACGCAGAATCCTCACCAAATCCTCTCCCTACGTTGCAATGAACTTATTTCCTTAGCACAGTTGGAACAGCTGGTCTTATCTAGGAATTGTAGGAAAAGCATTTCAATTCAATTAGTTTATTTTGAAGTATTAATAGCTGACAGTCTTTTGATCTTCCAGAAGCTATTTGCATTGAAAATAAAATTAATAAGTAAAGGAGAGGGGATTCTATCATAAAAACAATTCTCATTGGTGGAATGTTAAGGAGTATGGCCAACGGAAGTGGGAAAAAATCCAGCCAGGTAGCTATGGACTTCCCTGCTCTGACTGAGGGTCTGGCTGGGAGTGAGTAAGATGGGGGAGAGGTTGACATGTGCACATTGCCTGGTTTTTGCTTTTTGTAGACACTGTCCCCCAGTTCAGTGCTAGTAAGATACCTGGCAATGGAGGCAGTCAGCAGGGGGCATGGGGTCCTTATGCTTAATGGAACCCTCATGGGGAAGGTCAGGAGATGCACAGGCTTGGAAGCCCCAGACCATTTCACCCATCTGTGCTCTATATCCAACCTCACATTTCCTGTCTCCAAAGAGTCTCACCAGATCCTAAGTTGGCCAGGCCTTGAGAAAACTGAGAAACCACACGGTCTTGGTCCAAAGGAATGGAGACTGAGGGCTTACATTTTTCTCTTCCATTAACATTCAAGTATTTTAATGAACACCAGATTTTTACTATTTGTTCCTAGGGGAGGATATTTGAGTTTTCTGTGGCTCATTTTATTTTTAATATTTAAAAATCTTTTTCCTCAATGAGGCATAACCATAATTGCATTTGTAATAAGTAGGCTGTATTTGGTTAGCAGAACTGTTTTAAAAATGTGGTGACAAAAATTAACTTCATGTTCTTTTTATAATATTTCTCTTTTTCTCTCTCTTTAATTTATCAAGATCTGCAGCTTTTTAAGTTAACCCAGATCCCTTAATGTGTGATTATCAATGCACAGTGACTTATGAGAAGTCATCTAAGTAGGTATATGTAAAGGAAAACTCCTGTGTAATAGAAAGGGTATTCAAATCACTCCATCAAGCCACAAAGAAGAGCAAATCATCCCCAAAGTATAAAGTGGTTTAAAGACAGGGAATTGAGAACTAAATTTGAAGCTGACATCTTGACAGTCTCGTGACCTAGTTTCAGGCATGAAGCTCTACAAGAGTGACAAGTGAGGAAAAAGGAGAGGCAGATGGAAAGAGGAAAAAAGAAGAAGGAAAAGGGAATGGAGGTGATATGGAGTGAGAAGAAAAGGCATCCAAAAGCAATTAAGAACAAAATATTATAACAGAATGTCGCAGATAGACTGACTTCTTTAAAGCTGTTCTTTGGTTGGTGATTAATACATGGAATAAATATAACAAGTGTAAATAGTGATAATACATTCGTCATACTTCAGTGGGTGCGAAGGAGTTCCCTGTGTAAAAGCATAACCATATTCTGCTCCAAATATGCTCCTGACTTCTCAGAGCAACATTGACTGAGGCCAGATTATGGGAAAGGCAAGGAAGGGGGGCTTATAATGACCTCACCAAGAAGGAGAGAGTCCTCACATCAGCCAGATACAAGGAACCCCACCAGCCAGTCACCCGGGTGGCCGTGTGTCATCGGCTGCAGGAGAAGGCATGACAGCCTCCCTCCTGTCACAGCAGTAGTGACCTCCCCGCCATCACATGTAACAAGGGCAGCCACAGCCAGCTAACAGAGGGTAACTCTTGTCTCAAAGGGATGAGTTCACAGCATCATCTAGGTTTAGGCTGCAGCAGTTGCCACTGGTTATTTCCCCAGAATTAATGTGGGGACTTGATGAACAAGCCTGAAAATCCCAGAGGCGCTCAGGGAATGGGAGCCTTGAATTGACTGTGTATCACCTAACATCAATCAAGTGAGATTTTTAGAGTCAATGAAAATTGGGTATTAAAGGCAACACAACCCATTCATAATCCCAAGAGGGAAGAGAGGCTAAACTGGTTCCTGCTTCTTCCCTTTGGCTGTTACAAAGACACTCAACAAAAGAAATCCTGAAGACTTAAGCCTTTTCAGGGACTACTTTCAGTGCCCCAAATACTTTTTGCTAATATTCTCCAATTTGTGCCTCAGAAATAGAAGATTTCTTTAAAAGATGTGTTAACTTTTATGGTGAAAAAATTTTACCTATCTAATCTATCTATCTATCTATCTCTCTATCTATCTATCTATCTATCTATCTATCTATCTATCTATCTATCTACCTACCTATCTATCTATCATCTTTCAGTTTAGGTGTGCCTAACACATACCTGTTACTCAAATGCCTGTTCTTTCTTTTTTTTTTTTTTTTTTAAGATTTATTTGTTTATGCATACAAGCACTGGGGTACAGGCCAGAGGTGTGGGGGGGGTGAGAGGATTCACCACAGAGAGCAGGGAGCAGAACAGGAAATGCCTGTTCTTTCACCTCTGCTTTCCTATCCCTTTAGCAAGGGATGTTTGACACTTTGTGAGCACTGTATGTGGATTTCATGTGGAGCCCAACCAGCCAACCCTTTCACATGCAGGTTCTGTAAGCAACGTCTCAAGAGATGTATCTAGTGCTTAATTTTGAATTCCTCTACCAAGGTTCTTTCTAAAATCAATGAACTTAGATTGTATTGAGATAAAATGAGATTTTTAAATATTTAAGAAAAAACTTGTCACAATAAAAATGAAGCACTGGTTAAGATCAAGGTTCTGTC
This sequence comes from Galemys pyrenaicus, assembly GCA_019455555.1. Classification (NCBI taxonomy): domain Eukaryota; kingdom Metazoa; phylum Chordata; class Mammalia; order Eulipotyphla; family Talpidae; genus Galemys; species Galemys pyrenaicus. Next base: position 17,215,920 of record JAGFMF010011501.1, read on the forward strand.
TAGGTTTCAGCACAGTTTATGTAAAGAACAAAATAAAAATATTCCTGGTTCTGTGTGTCAACCACCAAGTTTACCACAGTACCTTGAAATATACAATTGTATGTGAACAAATAGGAGTGGCTACGTTCTCAATAAAACTTTATTTACAAAAAGAGGCAGCTAGTCCACAGGTGGTAGTTTTCAGATTCCTTTTCTAGACTCTTCTGTCCTACCACAGATATTTTGATTTGATTTTGTTGTGTTAGGTTCATAACAATTGCCCAAATAATTCCCACATGAGTAGACAATAGATTCCAGAAGATGGGAGTATAGACATTATCTGTACAGTGGAATTAGATTGTTAAACAAACAACAAATTACATAATCCAAGCAAATAAATACTCCTCCATGTTAAGGACAAAATGTCACAACGGAGAAAATATATACTGAGGTAAACTCTAGTAGTAAGAATATGTATGGTATTAGAATAAGGATCTGCCAACTTTGTAGCGTAATTATAAAACTTTACCATATACACAGTGAAAAGATGATGCTGTACAGAAAGAATAAAGGAATTACCTGATTATGTGGAGAGATGAATGTTTGAAATACATAGCTACAGAAAGTCACATCTTGCCATGTAGGCCACAAATTCTCAGGAATGTAAAGCATGAACAACTAAAGCCAAAGAGAGAAGGGCAAACTGGAATTTGCCATCTTTGCTCTGGTCTCTATCCATGACAAACCACACTCTCAAAGCCATAAAAGGTAGAAGAGAAATTTGCCTATTAAAGATGCCAATGGTTTTCCATTAGCAAATGTCATTTCCAAAGATAATATATTGATTTAAACTTTAAACTTTCCTGAGGAAATATTTTTTATAGGTACACATTTCAGTAAAGTTTCTTTTTCAAGCTATGAATATGCAAAGAATAAAATGTGGCCTCACTGTGGTTTCAATCATAATATAAACATAAATTCCTCATGTAATTCCCTATTTTGCCTATCAAGAAACTAGTTTTACTCAAACTGAAAAAATAAAATGATGAATTCCTACAAGTGGATCTGTATTTAGGTATTTAGTTACTCTCTCTAACTTCTTTGTGGATCTAGAAAGCAATCCCTCTTGGCCTGGTTTCTTCTGTAAAAATTATACTTAATGTTTTAAAGAAAAGAGTAGATTGTCCTAGATATGATTTCCTGCCCATCTTCTTACTTTGCTTTTAGAATTTAATTTTTATTTTATATACAGTAAAATTGGCATTTTAAGTCAAAGAGTTCCAAGAATTTTAAAAGATGTATAAATTCATGTAAACAGTATAATAATCAGCATTACAAAATAGTGCCAGGACACCCCTAAAAACCCTCATTTGACCCTTTATAGTGACCCCTTCTTCTACCTCTACCCCTAGCAACCTGGGCACTGTTCTCTGCCATAATAGCCTTGCTTTGGTGTGACTTCCATACAGAAAGAACCATGCAGCAGGTGAGATTTTTCTGAACAGCCTCCTCTCATTCAGCATAATGACTTTGTGATCCAGCCTGAGAGTTGCACATGCATGTCATGGTTGACATGAAGGGTTTTCCATTCTATCAGTGCACCACAGATTGTTTATCCACCCACTGAAAGACACTGGCTTTTCTTTAGCTTTTGGTGATGATGAATAAAACAGCTGTAAATGTCTACATGCAGGTTTTTCTGTGAACATAAGTTAATTTCTCATAGCTAAAAACTTAAGAATGGGATGCCAGGTGATAAGGTAAGTGGAGCTTTAACTTTGTAGGAACCCATAAATTGCCCTCCTACATGGCCATATCACTCACATTTTCACACACAATGTACAAGCATTCCAGTTGCTCCACATCCTTAGCAGCAACTGGTATTTTCAAGGTTTTTTTCTTAATCCATTCTAGTCAGTATTCAGCAGTATTTAATCATATTCCTTTCTTAGGAACAGTTCAATTTTCTCTTTCTGGATTTCTGTTATATACACTTACTGAAACCTGTGTCTTCTAATTCCCTCTTCCATTCTAAGTGCTAGGGAATATATGCCCTAAAGATTATAATCACTCCAACATCGCCCTATCTTTTTTCTTTTTCTCATTAGTTCTAAGCAAGAAGTAGGTAGGATTCCTATTTCAGAAGGAACTACCATTCAGTTAGGTTATGCTAATAAATAACTAGAGTGAATCACCCAACTTGGATCAACACCCCAATTCACCAGAGGACAACCATGTTGATTTATCTGTGTGAGTGGTGTTTTACTTTATTTTTAAAGATTTATTTTATTTATGTATATAACAGTGGAGGTACAGGTCAGAGAAGCAGGGGGTGAGAGGATTCACCAGAGACAAACTGGGGAGTAGAACAGACAGATGGACTGAAATACACTGCTAAGGGGAGCAGAAGGTGAGTCAGGAGAGGTCTGCTGTGCCATGTGGGTCACCAACCTGACCAGGGATTGAACTCATGCTGCAGTGGCTGCTGATAGTTTCATAGTATTGAGACTTAACCCCTTGTGCACAAGGGAGGCCTCTGTGAGTGGTGTTTTAAGGAGCAGACCCAGAATGTCCCAGCAAAATAAACTGCTTAGCCAATATCATATATATCCAGACATGTCATCCAAAGAAGATTCCTAACAAATACACCATACCTGCAAGTGAGTTGATTATCTCTCAACTTATGATAGGCTGTGATGATAGGGTCACACAAGTATCCAACTTTAGAAGGCCAAACTTATTTCTGCTTATTTAATCTGGAGACTCACCCTTTTGTGAACTAAATAACAATGATGAAAATGAGTGGTTATCAGTGGAGATTTTAGTGCAAAGATTCACTCTGAAAACTAGTAAGGCAGAGGGTGGAGAGAAGCATGAAGAGAAGGAGGTGCTGATGGCCTAGACAGGAAATTACTACAACTAGTTCCGGATCCATTCTATTAGAGGAGGATGGCCTACAAGTAGATGTGGAATAATAAGGAAGGTTGTACTTTGCAGAAGTGGGAGCTAAGAATGGGAAAACTAATGTTATGAGAAGCTGTATGAGTTGCTGTAAAGAAATTGTTTACATTTTATTTTATTGGAAGCTTTTAAGATAGCAAGGAAACGTACAATTAAAAAGATAATTTTAAAGACTTGAGATTGTATGATAACTTAGAGAGGCTATAATAGGAAGAAGGAAAACCAGTTGGGAGGCTCTTGACAAAATCTTGGTTTAAAATCTTAATGTAGACTTTGTTTTTTCTGTCATATCCAGTCAATCTCAAGCTCCTCTCTACTCCCTTTTTTTATGTTCACATCATTTCTACCACAACTAACACCTTTATACATCAATCTTGGTTTGCTGATGGTTCCATATTTATTAAATTATTCTCTTTCCAAAAATGTCTGGAACAATTACTTCATGTAGACATCATACATATGGATAACATTTAAATGGCAAAGGGCAGGGATTTAAACATTCTCCACACCCTAGAAATCTGACTGTAGAACTGAGGCTACCAGAGGGAGAGATGGAGACCAAAGTGGGGAACCACACAATGGATTATGGTGGAGAAAAACTTTCAGTGCCTTGGTGGTGGATGTGGTGTGGTAACAGACATCTGAAGGGAGTGCTTCTATACCTCTGAATCTTATACAGTGTTGTAATACAACACTACCTCAATTTTAAATTTTTTTATTATTTCCCATGTAAAGAGAGATTGAAGTTCAGTGTGTAACCCCTCAATCACTCCTCACCACCGTGGAAGCAATACACTCCAGCAGGCCCCCCAAGCCCTTCAATGGACTCAGAATCTTTATCACAACCCCATTCGGTTGATGAATTTAAAGACAGCAACCTACTGCATTCTAGATATTCCCAAGGTCAGGACCCCAAGAACTGTATGAATGAAGTCCATGAAACTTACTAACTTTAAATTCCTGGTGTAATTGAAAAGACCATAACTCTGCATTGAGCACAGTTGATAAGGTGTCATTTGATGAAGGCTTTATGAGAACTATGCACAGAAGCCCCATGCAGTAAATGTGTCAATATACAAAAAGCTTCCTTTCTTTTTCCATCAGAAAGTCTGCTGGCTTTCACCCCTCCTTTCTATCTTTAGCTAACCAGAAACAATGCAGAAAGAAGAAGCATTTTGGGATAAATGATTGAAATGTCTTATCTACACTAGGGCCTGCTTGAATACATACATCCAGTCAACAATTTACTAAACATAAAGAAACTACTAGAAAGTCAGATAGTATCAATGCTGCTTTCTAGGTACTACTTGGCAGTTCTAGACTTCACATATTCAATGACTCCATCAATCAATAACGCAATCACTCTACATTTTCTGAATGAATCTACTAACTGATTAAAAATGGAAAGCCAATCAATATATCAGCACATGATAAGAAATAAGAAATGTGTCAGCAAGTTCTTTTAAATATATCCGAATGTAAAACTCATCTTTTTTGACGTAGAATGGCAGGCCTCAGGTTTTTAAAATAAAATAAAGTAAGATGAATGAGCACGATATTATAGTAAGGAATACATTATAATCATCCAAGCAGTTCATCTCTTAAAGAAGATAATCACATTCAAGTTTCCATACACAATAACTTAGCCCATAGCAAACTGACCTTACCAAGCCACATTGGTTATCATATCTAGTTTTCCCATTTACCAGAGATTATGTTTTTAATTGGCCACATTTTTAAAAGCTTCTATAGGATCAGTCTTATCATTTTCACTATTAAGGCTATGCAATTTTAAAAAATAAATAAAAGTTCCTTTTGGAAAGTCACATTTCTCATTATGTTTCCATTATCAGTATCTGAGTTTGAAATTTCAAGAGTTGCAAAGAATTATACCAACCCCATGCATTTTATTCTTTTCCTGATCCAATCTGTCTCACCTAATAATATACATGCAAATAATTCATCAATAGATTTTCAAATATGGTCCTGGTAAGTGTGCCAGGTAAACACACTCACACAGATGTTGGTAAGCTGTGCCTGAGACAATTTCTGTAGGCATTTGACATTCTCATTCGTGCCAAGGTTTAGCACATCTGCATACCTGGATTCCAAAAGAAGAATTAAAGAGAGTTCTGCATCTGTTGCTCTCCCGACACACGGTCTTAGGAAGAATGCTTCCTGAATCCCAGTTTCAATTTCTACAAACGTTGAATGAGAGAGAAGTCCACCAAGTAATCTACAACACCCCTTCCACGAGCATTAGTCTAACACTCCAATGATCAATGTTGCTTGTGTTCTCCAATCACCTTGTAATGATTCACACATTTGGTAAATCAGTCAAGACAGTCACAGTCCAGTTTCTTGGCACCATCAGCCACGTGGGTTCCAGTTCCTGGTTTCTCTGTGTAATTTCTGAGGATAGTTTGTCAACCGTAAGTTGGCTCCCTAAACAAAACCCTGTGCTGAGCGCTGAGGTCACTGAATTCATCCTTTCACTTCCCCTCTGCTTCATTTCATAACCTCGAAAATAGCCAGGTGGCCTATTCTAATCACTTAGGGTTAATTAGTCACTGTTTATTTATAAGCATCAGTCCTCTGCTTCTCACATCTGCTTCTTGTTCTCAGTGTTTAGCATCTATCACTGTTCGTTATTACTTCTGCTGAGCTTGTTGGTCAGCAGAGCAAGGTTTCACTCAAATCTTAAGTTAATTTTCTTCCTGTTGGCATATTAAGCAAATATTTGTTGAACAACGACCAAATTTGGTTAGGCAGAAGCTACAGGCTCATGTAAAGTCCATTTTTTTTTCTAAATTTATTGTAAATTTTATCTGCTTATATGGTTAACGACCATTGCATGGAAATAATTGCTTTAAGGAATGACGACATAGCATTACATGGTTTTGCTTTTCTGCAGTGAATGACTTTGCCTACATCTTCAACAGGTCTTTGAAAATCTGAAAGTGGAGTAGAAAATTGATCCTCAAGAGAGTTTCATCTTGGGAGAACATGCATCTCCATCATTCTCCGAAGAGTTCTCGAGTGGCTTGCAAGGCTGGTGGGTGGCAGCTTTATAGTTATACCCTGTTTGAGGATGTCTTCTCCAGCTTCCAAAAATTAATTTAGTTAAGTCATCCCCCAGGAGGCATGTGGAAGGAGGATCTTCCAGAAACTTCCATCCCACCCATCATGAACGTGACTCAGAGTAGCCATCAAAAGGAATTTGAAACATGGACTGGAGTCCCTCCCAAAAGGACAGAGAAGAAGAGGGAATACTAAGTATATTTCTGACACCACAAAAATGTTTACAATTAATAACTGAATATTTGTCTTTCACTCATCACCCCCAGGATTATAACATCACTTATCAAAAATTGAAGGACTTACTATTTTTTGTATCCTGAGTTGTAGGAAAGAAGTTTGAACTGTAAAAAGTCAGGTCTGAATTAACCCACAGTGATTCTATACTTCTCACCCTGAGTCTCGGCACAGCCCAGGAGTTGTGCAAGAGTTGAGCGCTGCGCTGTAGGGCATCCACAGCCACTGCAGTGTGAGTTCGATCCCCGGCCATGGAGGGGACCCACATGGCACAGCAGGCCTCTCCTACCTCGCCCGCTGTTCTCCTCAGCAGTGTACTTCAATTTGCCTGTGTTGCTCCCCACTCTGTCTTTGGTGAATCCTCTCACCCCCGCATCTCTGGCCTGTATGCCAGCTCTTGTATGCATAAATAAATAAATCTTAAAAAAAAAAAGTCCTATCATTCATGAAGGATAGTCATTTATCACCCAGGCCAACAAGGAAAACTTAAAAAAACAAAACAAACTAACAAAAAAGTAGAAGTGGGAACTCGGCTTGTCTCAACATCAATAACGTGTCTTTATAATGAAAGACAAGACTTGTTTGCCAGGGCTGTAAGGAAAACATATCTGTTTTGTGTACTGAGTCCATGGACAATGTCAGCAAGTGATGGCCTTTCATGCTGGAAAGAAAAACTTAATAAGAACCGAGGGTGCTGGCCCTGCAAGGGTTACCTGGTTTTACCGACTGCTCTCAGATGCTGCCTTCAAAAGATTAACTGGTTTTCATCCACCAATGATCGTCCCTTTTTTAGCTGGTCCTGAAACCTATTTAAAATTTGCCAGTCTCATTTCTGGGGATTGATACCAAATCAAGACAGGCTGATTGACGCTGATTTGAAGTTTATACAACGCAGGAAGAATGCATAAATTTTCCATGTGATTTTTTTTTTTTTTAGAAAAACATCTGACCCTGCATATGTTCATTTGTAAGTGAAATCCTGAGGTTTATTTATTTACGTTTGTCAGTTCCTTAAAGAGAAAGAGAGAGAGGAGATAGAGAGAAGTTGATTGCCTTTTCAGCATGATTTCATAAACCAGTCTAAATGGAGCAAAATGAGTTGTTTCAAAAAAACCAAAATGTTTATGTCCCTCAACTATCTTGGTAAGCTTAGTTGGCTGATATAGAAAAAAAATAATTTAATTAGGAAAAGGAACTAGGAAATTACATTAATTTGGTGATTTAAGTATGAAAATTAAGGGGAAAAAAAACAAGTATACATCAGCCAGATGCATTTTTCTATTCATGAAATATAGTATTTTCTTGTTTTCCCTTTTGGCATTCTGGAGAGTTTACAGGAGCTAAGTAGAAAGGTCTGATCTTGTTAGAAGCTGTGTAGCCACACTGAGTTCTTTCTTTCCACCCTCTTGCTCTAGACATTCTCCACTTTAAAATGCAACTGTTGGCAATTTATCTCTTTTATTCGAGGCATGAAAAAGCAGACACCATATCCCAGAACTTAAGCTAGCAAGCCTTTGTATGTCCCCACTTCTAAATAAGTTGTTCCTGTTGGCCAGTGCAGTAGTATCATCATCTTATAAGCACAGAAGTCTAAATGGGGGCGATGTTTACAGCTATGAAACAGAAGAAGTGACTGTCAGCACAGAGACTCTGAAGCTTGATGTGGACACTGGTGAACTGTTGTGTTATGCGTGGGACATGCTCTAGGTTCTGAGTTTGAGGAGGAAGATGGATGTATTTAATGTTTGCAGTTAGGAAGAAGACAAAATTCTTATCCAGTTCTCCTTTCTCTATAATACAGGTCCCTAGACCTTGTGTTTTACTTCCTGTGATTTAAAAGCAAATCAAAGAGGGTTGCTTCCTTAGTCATGAAAAGAGTAAGCCCTCTTACTAGAGGTGCTTAGTAAAGGCAGCAAGACTATCATAAATAGAGTGAAGATTGAAATAGGAAGAATCAAAACAAGAATAGCTTAAGTTTTTCCTTTATCCCAACTTAAAGTAGTGAAGAATAAACACCAGATGCAGGTTTCTCATAAAAACAAACATACTCAAGTTTCTGAGTCCTCACTTCGCAGACCCCTGCAGAGTCAATATTTACCTTCAGGAATAATTTTGTATTGTTTCCCTTCAGGAGAGTCCTCCAAATCGTATCATCTTCCAGCTGCCCGACTCAGACCCACCCAGTTAACGTCTCTCTGTCCCCTCGTACAACTCCTGCTCTCTTCCAAAATGAACTTGGACTTAAACGTTGAATGTGAAATTTGGCATCTGATGTGCAAACCGAAAGAAAAGTAAGCGTCAGATTAATTGGTAAACCCCCTGGCAATGTAAGTGCCTCATATTACTCAGTGACAAAACCGCATTTTACAGCAGTTTCATTGATCACTAGCATTGATAAATAGGAAAGAGTCCTCGAATCCAGAGCGGATATAGATATATAGAATTGAGAGTCATCTTCACAACGTGCACGCGCAAGCAGACACGAGCGCTTGCAGAGCCTCCTATGCTATGTCCTTCCTTTACTAGAAAAATGTCTTATTTGAAAAACGTCAAACCTTCAAAAAATGAAATAGCAAAAACCCGTGTCCACCTTTTGGTTAGCTTCATTGGTTTCTAATTTTTGATCATTTACTTGCTTTTGTTTCATCATTTGAAAAGTACCAAAACATCTCATTCCTACAAATGTCGTGTATTTCCTATGAGTTAGGACAAGCTCCTATATAAGCCCAAAACTGTGATGGTGATAAATTGTTGATTCAGTGCTATTGTGTAATAACAAATCCATACTCAAACTTCCTCACTGTGCCCCAGATTTCCTTCATAGTTTTCTTTCCATCTCTGATGCAATCAGTGTTTCTGTATTATTTCCATTGATCATTTCTCTTTAGGCTGTAACAGTCTCCACAAATTTTTTGCCTTTAGGTCTTTGAAAATGCAAACAAACTGTCTTACAAGATTTTGAAACTGGGTTTCAGAGCTGAGTTTTGAAACTGGAGCCTCTGATTTCATTGTTGTTCTTGTTTATTTGTACTGCTGACTGCGGCTCCCTCAGACATCACAGGCAAGATCAGCTACATGATTTATGAGCCATGTGCAAAATTAAAATGTAGAACTTCTTGTTCAAAAAAAGGAAAAATGCTATTGTGACACTGTCTGTAAAATGTCTATATTTGAAAGTAGTGCATTACTATGAAATTTAACAAGGGTAACAGTAACCCATGAGTTAACAATAAACTTAAAATTGTAACAAAAATGATGACATTTTATTCTTTTTCTATCACTGTCCCTTCTACCCTTTGGCCCTTTTCCCTTCCACCTCCCTCAAAAGCTTCACTGGGTTTATTAGTTACTGCTATTTTTTTTTTTTTTTTGGATAGAAGAAACTGGGATCAAAGGGCAGGGGTGGTAAGAGAAAGAGTGGGGAGCAGAATGGGCAGATTGACTGAAGTACACTGCTAAGGGGAGCAGCAGGTAAGACAGGAGAGATCTGCTGTGCCACATATGGGTCAGCTCCATGGCTGCGGATCAAACTCAAGCCATAGTGGTGATAACGCTGAGACTTAACCTCTCTGCCACAGGGAGGCCCTGACTGCTATTTTTTTTATAAGTATTTTGCTTTGTTGATTCATCTTCTAAGTAAACATTCAATATTTATCTTTGTCATTTGACTTGCTTTACTGCACATAATTTGCTCTAATTCATTGCATTTTGTTATAAATGGCAACATTTTGTCTTCTAGCTGAATAGTATTCACTTGTGTGCATACACCACATCTTCTCCATATAGTACTCTATATTCGTAGGCACTTAGGTTGTATCCATGTCCTGGCCATTGTAAATAAAGCTGCAGTAAACACTCTAGAGCATACAATTTTTTTTGAGTTGCTGGTTTTATGGCATTTGGATAGATGCCCAAGAGTGGGATTGCTGGGTCATAATAGTATTTCCATTTTTTTGTGTGTCTTTTTTGTTTTTTGTTTGTTTTTCTCTTTCTTCTTTGTCTTTATTTATATATAGTTGACATCAGTTGTGGTCCCCATGGATTTCCCACCACCATTGCACCTGTGCATCATCACCTCAGTCCCTTGTGCTCTTTTTGCCCTCATCCAGGGTAGTTTCACTCCTAGGAGGAATATAAGGGAACCAAGTAAGGGATCAAGGAAAAGAATAACAATAAAACAAAAACACAACAAAAACAAAAAGACAAGGACAAATCAGAAACACTTTGCGTGTGTGGAGAGGGGTGGAATATTTCCATTTTCACTTCTTCAGGGTAAGTCCAAATAGCCTTTCAAAGTGGTCATACCAGGTCACCCTCATCCTGGCAGAGAGTTCAGGTTCTTCCTCTGCATCCTCTCTAGCACCGGCTGAGGTATTTCTGATATGTGAGTGTGGCCTTTATTATGTTGAGGTAGGTTTCTTCTGTTCCCATCTTGTTTAGAGTTTTTATCATAATATGTGCTTAATCTTATTAAATGTTTTCTCTTCCTCTACTAGTATTATCATGTATTTTAACCTTTTGTGTTGGTATAATTATGTTATGTGTATTAAACAATCTTTGAATACCTAGAATAAAACCCGTTTGATTCTGACGTATAATTACTGTCGTGCACTGCTGAATTTGATTTGCTAGGATTTCAAGAATTTTGCAACAATATTCATCAGTGACAATGGTCTATAAATTTCTTGTGCTGTCTTTATCTGGTTTTGGTATTTGGGTAATGTTGGCATCACAAAATATCATAGGAGCATGCCTTTTTTATGGATTTTTAGAAAAATTTGAGTAAGATGAGTATATGTCATTCCTTTAAAGTTTGGGTTTGATAGAATTTGTTTATAAAGTCACCTGGCTCTGGACTTTTGTTTTGGAGAAGAGTTCTGATTGCTCTTTTAATTTCCATGACTGTGATAAGTTTGTTCAACTCCCCTGTTTGTTTCATCCTTGTTTAGTCTTGGAAATCTATATTGTCATAGAAAATTGTTCCATTTCTTGAAGGTAATCAAATTTATTGGCATATGGCACATAGTAATCTCTTATAATTACCATGCCATCTGTGGTGATTTCTCTTCTTTCATTCTAATTCTGTTATTAATGTTTTCTCCCTTCTTTCCTTTGTTAGCTTAGAGGTTTATCAGTTTTGTTTATCTTCTTGAAGAAGATAAGCACCTTGTCAAGCTGACCCATAACATTAGCCATCATCAACCAAGTCTAATCTCGTGTCAATCCGACACATTTCCTTACACACCTCCTGACACTATTCTCACTCTTGAAATAAAAATAGTAACATCATTATGCTGCCTGACACAATAAACCTCTGTGTACTAAAACTCATTACCTCCATCACCACAAAAAGAAGTCTGGCCCTTGAAGAAACATTGGCGTCATGGTTCGTTGGTAAGTTCTTTTTAATTTTGATTTAATTTCCAATTTTATATACGTTACTTCCTTCTATTAACTTTAGGTCTTGTTTGCTAATGTTGCTAATATCACATTTTATACAATGAATAATAAGAACTGTCTAGGCTGTGACAATGTTGGGGTAAATTTTTCTTCAATTATTTTGAAATATAAAATGTAGTATAGAGTTGATTATTTTTGAAAAACAATTCTCCTAAAATGATTTAACTCTCCATACAAATCAGCTTTGTTTAAGTCTGGATGTAACTTTAAGTGCAAATTTATACAATGGCATTTTAATGTCTCTTCTGACATTTTATGTAACTGGTGGCAGTCATACAAGAAACTGAAAATGGTTTCACAGTTTTTATATAATTCAAATGCTTGTGCATTATATCATGTATCTTTAGTTACAAGGAAACCTGAATCTTAAAATTGTTTTCTTATTATTACTTGGTTAAGCAGAGCTTCATAAGAAAACAATATTCTTTTTGGTCAAATGTGATCATCTTCAAATTTAAATTCCGGTGTAAGCCTGTGGATATTTGTTTTACAACAGTGCAGTCATTTTCAAAGACAAAGATTCTAAGCTCTTTGAAAAATTCTAATGACTCCTTGATGTGCTTTATTGCAATATTCATGCATACACTGGTATTTTGCAGTAATTTACTGACAGCTTACTGTCTGCGTTCCAGGCGATCCCACTCTGGCTATATATAATCAAAATGCCTCTTCCTGCAGCCCATCATTCCCTGGGGGCCCTAGTAGCCCCGTGCCCCCAGCACACACGTGCTCTGGGCAGACACCCAACTGCAGGGCACACAAGCCGCCATTGCTATGTGCTCACTGTCCAAGTCCATGCCAGCTACCAACTGGCGCCTCTCTGTCCACACGCACGTGCTTTAATCCCATTATGCTTCAAAGACAAAATGATGAACTTTCAAGTCACAACAGCAGAGAATTAAGTCAAATTCAAGCCTCTTCTGACAGCGGTGTCCTGTGGGACCACACAGGTCACACACCCATGAAGACAACGAACTCCAGGGCCCGTGAGGAAATTGTCCCGAGGAAGGTCAGAGGCGCTGCTCCACACACCAAGGCCGCAACAGGGGCCGGGGAGCTGGACACGCGAGACCAGGTGGGGCAGACGCCAGCTTCCAGGGAGCTCCAGCCCGCTGCGGTGCAGACCGAGGTTCTCACACTCCAACAGCGTCACCCTGACCTTGAAGGTGACCAAAATCTACGTTTCATTACTGCTGTCACCGGGCCTTCCCCTTCTGACGGAGCAGGTCCGAGAGGGCAGCGAAGTGACTTATCTTTTCAACAAGCTCGGACATGACGCTGAGGCAAAACTGAACTTCGAGAACAATCACCTTGGAGATGCCGAGGCTCGTTTGCAGGATAGTCCATGTTTATCAAGAGAGCAAAAATCTAGATTTTTGGTGAAGTCTTCCAACTTTAAAAACCTATTTTTCTTGAAAGCTTTAAAACACCACAAAACATATATGAATTGAATTTGACCTGAGTGTTCTCGCCCTCCAAGAAGTCATGCTAAGCTACATGGTGCTAACACTCCAGCCTTAATGTTTGAGTCTAGAAGGAAATTGGGTCAGGGATACAATTTTTAAAAAGTGGAAGAAGGGGGCCTCCCTGGTGGCGCAGTGGGTTAAGCAACGCACTATGAAGCAAACCGCAACCACTGCAGCACGAGTTCGATCCCTGCCGCCGGCCAGGAGGGGGACCCACATGGTGCAGCAGACCTCTCCTGCTGTGCCCGCTGCTCCCCTCAGCAGTGTACTTCCGTTGATCTGCCTGTTCTGCTCCCCACTTTCTGTGGTGAATCCTCTCACCACCCCCCACATCTGGCCTGTACCCCAGTGCTTGTATGCATAAATAAATAAATCTTAAAAAAAAAAAAAAGTGGAAGAAGGGGGGCCTCTCTGGTGGTGCAAGGGGTTAAGCTCTGCATTATGAAGTAGTCACAGTCACTTCAGCACAAGTTCGATCCCCAGCCAGGATGCTGACCCACATGGCACAGCAGACCTCTCCTGCCTCAGCTGCTGCTTCCCTCAGCAGCGTGGTTCAGTCCATCTGCCTGAAATTTCCCACTCTGTCTCTGGTGAATCTTCTCACCTCTCACCCCCTGCACCTCTGGTCTGTACCCAAGCTCTTGTATGTATAAATAAATAAATCTTTTTTAAAAAAAAAGCAGAAGAAGAGCTGGATTACTCCCTCTGGACACTAAGGAGAAAAAAAGGTATGAGTTCATGCGTGGATACTTCAGATGACATTATCAAATTTAAAGGAAAGCATATCACACAAACATTAGGTAATGAACTTCTTACTGGGGGCAGGAGATACAAGACAAGATAGAAATCGTCTCTCTTAGCCTCATTTTCATCTAAAATGTGAAATACTTCTTTCACATTAAGCCATCTCTCTCCAACACCTTCATTTTCCTTTCCTACCCAGCCCCCAACCCCCTTTTCACAAATACCATAAAATTGGCTGCATAAATCCAATATTCAACAATTATAATTAGGATAGGGAAAAATGAAGGCATCTTTTTTCATAAAGTGAAAAACTACAGCTGAATTCATTTTACTTAGCAGCAATTAAAACACATTTGTGAATTTATAAATATTTTGTAGCATGGTTCTGCAAGTGTTTCTAATTTGAGCAATGACAGGTGTTTGTTGTTTAAAATAAATAGCAATCCTGGGGTCTTTTACTTAGGATTCAAAATATGTTACTGCGGAAGAACGGAATTGAATAGCACCTGAATTTTCTGCCAAAACAAGTTGTGATGTACCCTGTTTAGTTAATTCTGGCAAAAGTCACAGGAACGTGTGAAGAAGCACCTACTATGTGCCAGTTGCTCTTTTACCTACTTGAATTTGAACTTCTGAAAATTTCTGAGATGCAGATCTTAGTAGCCCATGTTATGGACGTGGAAACAGAGTTGAGAGAGGATAAATGACTTAGTCAATACTATATTGCCAAGAGGTAGCAGAGATCGAATCAGAACACAAAGCCTGAAACTGGGTGGTGGCTGGTGCTGAACACGTCTTCCGTGTTCTCCAGCTACAGCTCAGTCTGCAGGAGATGCCACACAATGCAAAACCTGTCTGATATGGTCTGGGGGGACATGGAAATTGTGGGCTCAAGCGAACAACGATCCAAAAGGATAGTCCCCCTAGCCTCATTTTTAGGAAACAAGTGAAAGACTAAATCCTAGACGCTGAAGGCAGACTGTCTGTACTCAAGCTTATCTCTGCTACTTAGTAGTTTATGACCGTGGGCAGGTTGGTTGGCCCTAAAAGCTTGTTCTCCCCCTCAGTGAGATGTGAACGATAATAGCACTTAACCCATAGGTCTGGACTGAGAGCAAAATTTGATGAGTGTAATTCACTAAACACTGTACCTGGTATGCTGTAAATCTTCAATAAACCTTAGACCTTGTCATGTTTAATTTAAGGGGATCTCTGAGAGTGTCTCCAACCCCAAATATCTCCTCTACTCAAGAGCCATATGTGAAGCCACAACAGGACAAATGAGGTCACTCACACCTATTCTCCTTTTAAGAGTCAATTCAAGTGCCGTTTTACCCAGGGAACTTTTCTAAACATCCCATGCACCTTTGCCCAGCAGTCTATCAGAATACATACCATGTTACAGTAAACCATTTTATATTATATTGTCATGATGCTTATTTGGTTTTTGCCCTGCTTAGGCCAGGTGCTCCTTGAGGACAGAACTTCTGTGTCTCTCACCTTTGTGTATGTGGTGCCAGCAAGGCACAGGGCAGATTCTCAATGATTCCAAGCAGTGGGCCTCCCTGGTGGCTCATCGGGTTGAGCACTGCACTGTGAAGCATCTGTGGCACAGCAGCACAAGTTCGATCCCCGGCCAGGGAGGGGACCCACATGGCTCAGCAGACCTCTCTTGCCTCTCCCGCTGATCCCCTCAGCAGTGTCTTTCAGTCGATCTGCCTGTTTCTGCTCCCCACTCTGTCTCTAATTAATCCTCTTACTTCCCATGGCTTTGGCCTGTACCCCAGCTCTTATAAACATAAATAAATAAATCTTAAAAAAAAATTATTCCAAGCATATAGGTCAAGGAGGAGTCCTGGAGCCCTCGGTGTCTTTTTCAGCCTTTCATTGCACCATTATATCAGACGTGACCAGGTACACTGGCAGGCAGGGGAGCCAGTGGGCCAGGAGGCTGGTAAGTCTCCTAGCCCCTGGTGCATCTTCTCTCTCTGGTCTACCTCTTTGCTCTGCTCTGCTTTCACTCTCCTCTGGCATCCTCATGACACCGCCCATATATGCCCCATGTCTCAATCCAGGTGCACCCACTTGCGCATGCCCACTTAGGCACACGTACAGGATCTCAGGTGTCTATCATCACACCAATGGTGGGAGGGCAAGGAAAGCCTGATACTTTTCCATTTACCCTACAGTGTATACTTAGGAGTGCCTGCTCTTGCCCCACCCCCTGCACAGGTGTTACTCTGCAAAGCATCCCCGGTGCCTACCAAGCGTTTCTGGGAACCTGCACTAGTGTCACTCTGATAAGCAGCACGGCCCTGCTAAGGCCTGTGGACACATGTGCCTCCCACTCTGCGCTACTTCCCCTGTGCACAGAGGTGATCAGCATTTGTGCAGGTACCACTGAAACATGCTAAGTACCGAAACTGAGCAGTGGTTCATGAACACGTGGGAAAATAGGAACTGAACTTTGATGAATAATAATAACAATGGCAATAATAATATAGGCTTCAAAGGAGCAAATTTCATTAGGAATCCTTTAAAAAACACAGTATTCTACCTGTGTTGATTCAGGACACTCCCAATTACACAGTAAGTCTCCAAACACACAGGCAGCTACATAATTTCATTTGAAGAGAAAGCATCTGTGTGGTATCAGTTCAGTCGCATTGAGTGTGGTGTGTATCTTCAATCCTCTGACTATCATAGATTCCCACTTTTAACCAGTAGGTTCAGAATAATGACAGCATGGTCATTGTAAAGAAGAAGAGGGAGGGCTTGAGTTACATCAGCAATGTTATTCTCTACAACCACTTGCATTTGAACAATGAAATGGAGTGCAAACTGGGACTTTTTTCTTGGTAGGTGAAAATTTCAGTTCAGCTCATAAATATTTTATGAATTTTAATAATATTGAATGGAAATTTCTTTTAAAATTATTTTTCAATTTAAGAATGAGTCAAGAATATAGTTATTATTTTCATGCTATTATTACTGAAAGAGAAGTGTTGAGTTCACAGTGGATAGATTCCAGATGTCAAATATATTATGTTCGCGTTGAAAAGTAGTGTCCCTGGCCAGGAATGACCCTTCACAGATGACTGAGAAAGGGTGGATGGTGAGTATAGCGTGTGCACATCTGCATGTGGGAAGTTGTGCTCCCTAAATCATACAGTTGTGTAAATGACAAACAAATCAATAATTTAAAAAATCCACAGCATGAAGTCATGTAGACGACCGACTTCAGGTAACAGTCATCTCTCAGTGTTGGTTCTCAAGTCATAACAAACGCTTCTCACTGATGTAAGATATTATAATAGAGAACTATAGGACATTTCTGTAATATCTGTCCCATTATTATGTAACTCTAAAGCCTTGTGAGTAATATTCATTTTAAAAAGGTATCAGCAAAAATCAAAAATCCACCCACAGTACAGAATATACATATTGACATGTATGCTTCTTATGTACAAATATATTATGTACAAATATATTACTTCTTATGTACAAATATATTCTCATAGAATGTGTCCTAAGACTAAAATTCAGACCAGAGGCAACAAGTCAAAACTCTGTCTCTAGGTCAGGCTTGGGCTGTTCCCAGTTCTCCTCCTCCATCCCAAGGGTTTTCAGGCTCTAGAGCAGAGACTCCTGAAAAGCCTGTCCCACTGGTTCTTCCACATGTCAGATATGTGGGCACAAGGCCATCCACACAGCTTAGGCACAAGCTGGGACCCCTCCACCTTTGTAACCGGGTCAAGTGCAGGGCCGAACAGAGCTGATACATGCTAATGATAAATGGATAAATGAAAGACTGAAAGGCATGAAATGAAACCACACCGATGTGATTGCATTTAACTACGTCTATTTTCCTCTTAGCTGGACAGGGAAAGGGAAAGGAGGGTGGCTGGTGTCTGGGCCGTAGCCCAAGTGTTGAGCTGATGCTGGTTGCAGGGGAAGCTTGGGCTCAGCCAGGCCAGGCTGGAGCCTGAGTGGGGTCGAGTTTCACACTCTGCCATGAGCCAGTTGAGCAACAAGGAGAGTCTCTTTGTTGTTGCTTTTCTGTTTCCATAGCACGTTGGGTTTCATGCTTTGCAACCATTAATTATTTATTCCACAAGGCACTCTGGAGAGATCTTACAGACTAGAAACATGCAGAGCCAGATCGAGTGGCTTGCTAGGCCCCTGGAGCACTTGAGTGAGAGTGAGGATGTCTGGCCTGATGGTTTCCATGTCTGTGCTGGGTCCCTGGGGCCCTTTTCTGCTCGGGGTGAAGAAGTCCTGGCTTCCAGAAGCCATTCAAAAAGCTGAATCCACTCACGTGTACTTAACAATAGTTGGAGACATTGAGGAAAAACGGCTTTAGATTTTAGAAACTCATTGAGAGGAAATAAGGGAAAAAGCAACAGTTAAGTAAAAGGTTGAGTCTTGCCTCAATTTTCCCTTCTTTATCAAGGGTTACCAGGGAATAAGCAAGATTAGTTTTTGATCCCACCATTTAAAACTGTGTAGAAAGGGCCTCCCTAGTGGCACAGTGGGTTAAGCAACACACTATGAAGCAAACCGCAGGCTCGAGTTCGATCCCTGCTGCCAGCCAGGGAAGGGACCCACATGGAGCAGCAGACCTCTCCTGCCTCGCCCACTGCCCCCCTCAGCAGTGTGTTTCAAGTCGATCTGCCTGTTATGCTCCCCGCTCTGTCTCTGGTGAATCTTCTCACCGCCCTGGACTCTGGCCTGTACCCCAGCTCTTGTATGTATACATAAATAAATCTTTAAAAATAAATAAATAGGACCTCCTTGGTCGCGCAGTGGGTTGAGCAACACACTATGAAGCAAATTGCAGCCACTGAAGCACGAGTCCGATCCCTGCTGCTGGCCGGCGGGGGGGGGGAACCACATGGCGCAGCAGACCTCTCCTGCTGTGCTCACTGCTCCCCTCAGCAGTGTGCTTCCGTTCATCTGCCTGTTCTGCTCCCCGCTCTCTGTGGTGATCCTCTCACCCCCCACACCTCTGGCCTGTACCCCAGTGCTTGTGTGCATAAATAAATAAATCTTTAAATAAATAAATAAATAAATAAAACTGTGTAGATATTTGGCATGTTGATCTAGCAATAGTTCAAACAGAGCTCTGCAGAGAGTTATTTAGGTAAGACTTCGGAGCTGCTTGGAGAAGAATGTCAGCCGTGGCATGGAGCCTGCAGCCCCCACTCCACACCCAGGGGTTCCCAGGAGGCTCACAAAGCACCTTGGCATCCTGGTAAGAACATTTGCCAGGTGGGCAGCCACACACCTCACTTCTACAAACTGACAAGATAATTCCTTTTTTTTTTTTAATATTTTATCTATTTATACATACCAGAGCTGAGGAACAGGCCAGAGGCGTGGAAGGTGAGAGGAGACCTTACCTGGTACAGTCTCCCAGCTCTCCTTTTTCCCTCTGAACTCTATCGTCGCCTTACCTGGTGCTTTCCTTTGCGTCTCAAATCTTTCGCTCTTTAGTTTGGAATTTGCAGTCTTTTCTCAGTCAGGGGCCCTCTACCCGTGTTTCCTCGGGGTAGGTCTTTTCCTTCTTTCTCTTATAGGGATCAGGTGTCTGACAGCATGCCCCTCCCAGCAACCGTGACCAACCACGACAATGCTTTTCTTCTGCCCCATGTCCCTGCTCAGGGTGATATTGTCCTTGACCTCCTTAGCCACTTCTGCACAATTTTTCCTCATTTTTTATTCTCAAAACTCCTTTGTGCCTTATCTATCAGGCAGCACCATCAACTTCCCATCTTTACACTCATCCATCATGCATCCACTCCAGCCTCCACATTCATGGGAACTGTTAGTACTCTGCTCCATGCCTTTGCTGCCCAAATTAATCTTGTCCCTGTCATCACTCTTGTCATCTTCAACACCTAACAAAATAATCCACCATCATGCTAGTCTCTTAATTCCAGCGATCTTTCCTTCAGAGCCATCAACTCTTAGGATTTCAACACCCTAGACTTTGGAATCCTGAAGCCATAACTATATCACTTTCACTATCTTGACTTTAAGCATTGTATTTTGCATGATCAGCTGGATAGTTCTAGCTCAGTTATGAGCACCTCTCCCAAACCCATGATTTTTTGATCTTCACTTCCAGTCTACTGACTTTTAATAGCATCCTATCAATTTCCCTAACAAGCTCATATTCCTCCAAACTCAGATTCCACAGATCGCATACTTTGTCTGGATTAGAATCAGAAAGAGATCAGGTATTTCTGGTTCAGACTCTCTGGCAAAGTTGTAGTCAGGTTCCCAGTTAGTTTTTGGTAGAATTATGCTGTGAATTTTTTTTTAAAGATTTATTTATTTATGCATACAATAGCTGGGGTACAGGCCAGAGGTGTGGAGGTGGTGAGAGAATCCACCAGACAGAGCAGGATGCAGAACAGGCAGTTGGACAGAAACACACCGCTGAGGGGAACAGCGGGCGAGGCAGGAGAGGTCTGCTGCGCCATGTGGGTCCCCTCCCTGGCTGGCAGCAGGGATCAAACTCGTGCTGCAGTGGCTGTGGATGCTTCATAGTGTGTTGCTTAACCCACTGTGCCACCAGGGCGGGCCCATATGCTGTGAATTAAATAAGATATTTATAAAAAGCAATATAAATATTTAATAAAAACTATAAAAAATGATTGCAGTACCCAAACAAATGTATTTCCATGTGCATTGCTGAGATGGACCAATAGCCAAGCTATACAACAACTGTTATTTTTTAGAATGTAAAGCCATATTATTCATTGTGATGCTTAGCTCTTCTCGGTATTGTTGCTCAGTTCTCTAAGTTACTTCAAATAAGGAGCCATGTCATGGTTTAAACAATGCTATTTTCTATATTTTTTACTATAGTATTGAAGTAATATTGACTTACAGGATTATCTATTATTATCTAGGAGTATAAGTCCATACCTCTTCAAGTGTATGTTTTTTTATAAAAACAGAAATAAAATGTCAAAATAAATCAAAATGCATAAAACCTGAAAAAGAAAAAGAAAGACAGAAAGAAAGAAAGAAAGAAAGAAAGAAAGAAAGAAAGAAAGAAAGAAAGAAAGAAAGAAAGAAAGAAAGAAAGAAAGAAAGAAAGAAAGAAAGAAAGAAAGAAAGAAAGAAAGAAAGAAAGAAAGAAAGAAAGAAAGAAAGAAAGAAAGAGAAAGAGAGAGAGAGAGAAAGAGAGAGAGAGAGAGAGAGAGAGAGAGAGAAAATCCCAGCTAGCCAGAAAGGTCTGGAAAATCTGCTTTCAAGATGGTACAGTCACACGACTCTTGGTCATGGTCTTCAGTGCCTCTTTGTGTGTACCTCTTATTTGGGTTGCTTGAGCGTCTTCAAAACAGAGCTGGATTCTCCCAGAGGTAGGGATCCAAGAGCAAGAGTAAGCAGAAAGCAAAAATATCTTTTATGTCAGTCTTAGAAAGGACGCACTAACTCTACTACCATATTCTATTAGAAAACCAGCCACTAATTCCAGTGTACACTCAAAAGGAGGAAAATTACACTCCACTTTTTTTTTTCACCTGCAAAGATATTTATTTTTTAAATTAGCTAATCACATTTTATTTTTTTATTTTTTTTTTATTAAAATATTTTAAAATTTACATATACTTGCCATTAATTGTAATCCCCATGTATTCCCCATCACCATCTCACCAGTGC
>JAGFMF010011501.1:17237571-17292662 GCA_019455555.1 Galemys pyrenaicus
TCATTTCTGATTGCTGAGTAGTATTCCATCGTGTATATGTACCACAGCTTCCCGATCCACTCATCTGTTTTTGGGCATTTGGGTTGTTTCCAGGTCTTCACTCCACCTTTTAAAAGCAGAGTTTACATACACCTTCTAGCACCACTTGTACTCTTAACAGAGATGAGGAAATTGATGTGTATAGAGGACTAATAGTCTGTGGCCACACAGTTTCAATAAGAAAGGATTCTATTTCTCGCTTTTGTAAAATTCTGATTGGTAGGCTCTTCTCTAAGAGGTAACTTAAAGACCCCAAGTCCTTCCATTTAATGGCACCTCCATCTTCAATACCTAGCTTCCAAGACTGACATTTTTCTCTGCTTCAAGGTCTGGAAGGGAAAAGAATGTGGAGACTCAAACATGTCCATAGGCAAAGAATATGAACCTATATTGGTTCTGCTTGTTCAGGAGTTCAGCACCCTCGAAAGTCTCCCTAGGTAGTTCTTAGATTTATGAGGGGTCATAGCATCTGATGTGCCCTTATCAACACATATGCACCTACTCCAGTTCTCCAGCACCCTATCAAGTCACCTGGCCACTGATGATAGGTCCGAGGTCTCAGGAGAACTGACACAGCATGCTCAGCGTGGAGGCTACTCTAGACCCTGGGAGTGTTGACGCTGTGCTAGGGTCTAAGGCAGTATTTGGACCCTGACGCATGAATATTTCACGAAGGTGTGTGCTTTACTCTCGTGCTCTACCACTAATGGCAAATTATAATATTGTTCAGGAAAAATCTACTGGCTCCCTCCTCCCTTATGACAGGAGGTCACATCTCTATCCACTAATGTTGTTCTAAGTCATGTGACTTGTTTTGACCTCATAGTAGCTAAAATATACTGCCCTACTCCTTGACTTTGAACTTGGCCATGCAACTTCTTTTTTCTGCTAGAATATATGACATGCGCAGAAGTTCTAAATGTGTGTGGTCTTTAGGGTGCTTTGTTTGCAATTTTATGTGCCAACAGTCATATTCCTCTGGTCTTAAAACCAGTCCCTCTGGCTGAGCCAGGAAGTTAGATACTAATTCATTTATTCAATATCTTTATAGCCCTTGTGTCCTCTTTAGAAACTCCAACACCAAGTCAATCAAAATGAAACTAGGACCTGAATTCAGTTTAGAACATGAATCAAGTATCTCGGTGCATTTAACTAACAGTGACCTGCCAGTGTTCCTCATGAGTCACTTTGTAGAATTTCTTTAAAATACACTGAGAAAAAAACTGCAAAAGAAGATTTCACTACCACCTTAAAAATTCAATCTTAATATTTCTTTTCAGAGAGAAGTTATCAAAAATTTTCTCCATTTAATTAGAATCTCAGAGAATCATGGGTCTTTCACATAACTGAACTAACTCACCCAACAGGAGTTTGCCGGCAAATATTTTACAAATAGGGCATTTGTTTCAGAAATAAACATTTAATTTGAATGAATTTTAATAGCCACCGTGCTTGATTCTGATGAAAATGTTTACTAGTAGCGTCTCTGCTTTGGAAGCATTTGTCTCTATTATTTTGACAGAAACAAAATTTGGTTGGTTGTTATTGGGGTTGTGAAATGGTTTTGTAAGCATTTCAGCTTGATGCCCAGGCAGGCAGTCACAATAATTCTTCTCCAAATAATTGGGAACCACCATTTTTCTATTCATTGCTTCAATAAGAAAAGTTTAACCAGTGAGAGGATTTGCAAAACTGTGCACCATAAAAATCCTTCAATAAATTGTAACAAAAAGTTAGTACACTGTAAATAGTCTTGCAAACTTTTGGGCAATCTATTCTTTCTATAAATACTCGTCTATGTAATAACGGAAATGAAAAGTCGAAAAAGTGTGTTGTCTCATTTAGAGTTAGGAACAGTAAATATTATTGAATTCAACAGAACTTTGTTTTGTGCTTTGTGAGTTACACATAAGGTGGAAAGTAGATTGGAATTTCATGCCAACATATTAAGCAACATAAAAGTGACTTATGTAATTAAATCATTTTTTAATCATCAAGATTGAAAATAAGAGAAAACAACTTCTGAAGAAGTCCAGGGTCAATCAGCTAAATAAACGAAACTCATTCCGTCAACTAGCATTGATTGGATTTTAGCAAGATGAAATTGACTTTGCTCCAACTCCACCCACTTCACAAACTAATTAAAAAAGCACATCAGCGACATCTTCAATCAGCTAAGGAAGATAAGTGGGCTTCAAAGCAATCAACTACAAAACTCCGTCAAGAATAGCAATCGATCCTCAAAGAACTTGGGAGAGCTTTCTGAAAGTTGTTCACATCACTCAGAAGAACAAAAACTCAGAGCCATGTGCTTATAATTTGGGGAGACCTTTTTGGACAATGTGGTTGACTTATAAGAAAAAAATCACACACCAGCAGGACAAATATTAGCATCTCGTTCAACTCTATCCACCTAAATTCCATCAGGAAAGAGTCATAACAATGCTTGGATGAGAAGGGCTTGAAGGGTCATTGGGCAAATCATTTAAAATGTCTAGAAATGTACAAGCTCTTACAGTCTTTAAATGGAAGAGGATTATTAGATTACCTTTTGCAAGGAACCCTGCCTGTGGATCAGTAAAAGACCTTGCTTTGTGTGTGTCTCATTCTCTTTACCATCCAAACACCACAGAACATTTTGTTCATTTTTAAACAGAGAAATGAATAGAAGCACTTTGAATTCACTTAATGCAAAGACTTTTTTTTTTCTTTTTTAAAAGTGTTTCCATCCTCAAAGTACTGGAAATCTAATTCCTTAATGAACCATATGTAACAATTTAAGTTTCTCTTCTATTGACAGTCGTAGGTGAAAGATTAAAGAAAACTCTGAAAATAGAAATTTCATTACCTAAACTCTTGGATTAAAAAAGTATAAGAGGAAAAAAGTGGAAAGAGAGAGAGAGAGAGAGAGAGAGAGAGAGAGAAAGAAATCAAGAATGATCTACGAGAATATCCTTGTCCAGTATGGTGTTACATATTTAGTTCATTCAACCTAATTGACAGTCAGTGGTACTCTGTCTCTCTCTTTCTCTCCCCCAATGCCTTTTTTATTTCTAGTCTAACTTTTAAAATTAGAATTATTATTACTTCATATGTGTGAAAATATTTTAAATATTTCAAGAAATAACAACCTTATGAGATCACTGACTCAGTGGTTGGGGGATACATATTGAGATAATTAGGAAATTGGGGTCACAGGGGACATTCTACAAGCTTCAGAACAAGAGTCATGTATCAGCATGATTATAACTGTTATAGAAGTTAGAGCAAATACTAGTGCCTAGCACTAAATAGCCATTCTTTTTGGTGACTGGACATCAACTTCTTTGCATTGAGAAACTCATAACTAGAAATTGAGAAACTTAAATTAATCACTGTATTTTAAGGCTTTAAGACATTGGAGATAAAGAGCTCAAAGTTCTGGCTTTAGACTATGGAGTCCTAAATGACTCTCACTATCACAAAGCTCTTTGTAGCATAGTTCAGTCTAGATCTAGTATCCTCTAAACTGTGCAATAGTTTTGTTTTCTTTTTCACAACAATATCAAGCAAAGAGCACCTATTACACTAAGTAGATTTTCTATCACATTGGTCCACAGCTCGGAAAAAATCAATTTATAGTCATCAACCAGAGAATTAAAAGTCTTACTTAAGATGTGAAATGTTACCAGCTCCCATGAAAACACAAATTTCCTTTCCAATCCCCTCCTCGATCAAGACATTTGGACAGATAACAATAATGATAGGCAACTTATCCCAAAAGAACTTCTGGAACAAAGGGAAGGTAATAGTTTCACAGGTTTGTTTTGTGGAACTGCCACAGGAAATCAACCCGTGAACCACATTTCTCTCAGTTCTGATTCACTCTGTCAAAAGCATGGAGATGTTTCAGAAAGAACATCATCTTTGGTGGCAGACGAATGGTGCAAATCTCAGCACAGCCATTTTACAAGAAGTTAAAAATTGGGCAAGTGCTGGATCTATTTAATTCTTGGTTTTACAACTCTAGCTGTAAAACAGGAGTAATAAATAATACTCGCAGCCTGGTTGTTGTGTCAATTAAATAAGAAATCTGTGTATAAGTGATAACTCACTATCCTCACCTACCTGTGATTGTAAAATAGATGCCTTTTCTTTTCTTTCAGACAATTATGATATGAACCCCTTCAAGCCAATTCCTCACACGGCCTCCTCAACACTTCCTGAGTATTTCCTGCATCCTGCCTACATTGTAGTTGAGAAAAGATCTTCCAGTCTCTTCCTCTTGGGTTTTCTTGATGCTGCTGACAACCCCACAATCACATTACTCTTCAGAGCAGCTGTTTTTCACTGTAAACCTCCATGCTTTCTCCCCAGTCATATCATGAACTTATTGTTCATGCAAATTTTCTGCATCACAATTGGGAAAGGATTAGGAAGGATGAAATTTATCTCAACTTAAGTGAGGTCTAGGAGTGCAGGGAATAATTCACAACAGCTACAATCCCACATGCCCAATTCTACCTTAGATTTCCTTATGAAACCAAATCCCAGTCTATCTCCAAATCCTTCTCCCTGCTCAGGACCCACTAATTCTCAGCAATGCAACACTCCTGTGCTTAGAGTCCTGAACTGATTTCAGTTCTCCACCTTACCTCATAGAAAAAACAGTAGTCCCCACTAATCAAAAAGTCAACTCACATCCAACCCTAGAACTTCTTTCTTGCAAGATGCTTGAGAGCAATTAACCTTCTATCTAGGGAAAAATGGCCACCTATCCTGGATGGTCTGGCTTGATGGCTCATACAAGGCATTTCCAGGAGGGAGTGTCTTTATATTACTCGCCCCTCCCCCCTCTTTTATTCTACTAGCTCCTCTGTGTGTGATTTTTATTTTATTTATTTTATTCAATTTATTTCATGTTATTAAGTCTTGTCTATGAGATAAGATCTAGGCAGGAGATTCCATTCATCCCTTCAAATAATGTGTTAATTTTAGCACCATTTACAATAATTAAGTATGGAGACAACCTAAATGCTCAACAACAGATAAACGAATTGAGAAGATGTACTAGATACACACAATGGAATACTACTCAGCCATTAAAAAGATAAATTTTGTGACAACATGGATAGAACTAGAAGGGATTATGCTCAGTAAAATAAGTCAGAAGGAGAAAGACAAATATCATAAATACTCATGTTAAAAATAATGAAACAAAACAAAGGAACAAACAAAACGAATTCTAGAAATCTGATTATAGAATTGAAGCCACCAAAGGTTGAAAGGATGTTATGGGAACAAAGAAAGAGAGGTCTAATGAGCTATGGTGAAGGACTATTGGTGTTTTGTTGGGAGGAACAGTGTGCTAACATATATTTGAAGAGGTGTGACCCTATACCCCTAAATCAAATACAGTGTTATAAATCAAAGTTACCTCATTAAAAAATAATACACATTTTTAAAGATATGCAAAAATAAAGAAAATCAATAAGGACTCTGAGTTGCAAAAATTATTAAGAATGTACAGGTGATGAGTGAGAAGTCACCCAGAGGATGAAAAGACCTGACGTGGGGTCCTGATGGTTATATAGGCATTCACTAGGTAGGTACAAAAAGAGCAAATATCATATATAAAACCTTGAGGTAGAAAGTGTTTTGGTGTATTTGGAAAGTTATAAGTCTCTTTGAACCTTGGAAAAGTGACATATGTACTGTGACTCATATTCTTCATGAGTGGATTAGAAATAATAAAAATGCCTTTTTAGTAGAAGCAGATGCTTTGTTTGAGCTCAAGTAAAGGAGTGATCAGCATTCTTGGTGCTTGCTGTAGGTTCCATGGATATGCTTTTGACAACAACATCCAAAAAAATGGGTCATATTGACTTAAACAATAAAGGTCGCTTCTGGGCTTTCGATCTGAAAAGCACCAGAGTAAAGCCAACTTCCAGCACAGCTCCACCTGAGGCACAGCCAGTGGAAAGCTAGTAAATGTTTAACAACCAGTTCTTAGTGGAGACATTGGAGGAGCAGGTGAAAAAAGAGGAGGTAAAGGAGAAAGAGGATAAGGAAAGGCTGCCTGTTTTTTAGTGTTTGCAGATTTCCAGGGTATAAATCCTCCTAGAGTGGGCAATTTTAGGCTACCAACGTGAAGTTCACCAGCTCACAAGATTCCTGAAAATTTAACAATCAGCTCTGGAGACCTGGGCGGTACTAGGGGCTGTAGAGCTCACTGGGTCCAGCTTTGTTTCTTTGATGTTCTCTTCACTGATGTGTGTTACCTTCAATCCAAGCATAACTTTTCCATGGTCCCAGCATGGCTGCCAGAAGAAATGGTGCCTTTTATTCATGTGGGGGCTGGGTTGGATTCTAGAAAGGGTGCTTCCCATCCTATGGGAAAGAAGCCATGACTTTCACTCTAATTGGACCTTCTCTGAACCAGTCATTGTGTCAAGGTTTATTCAGGTTACGCTAGCATAGGTAATGATAGTGGGGACATGGGCCATCCCCAATGAAATGACAGAGAGGACATGGATCTCAACTAACTCTAGTAGGTGCTGTTGAGAAAGGGACAAAGTCAGAGTGAATGTTGGTGAGATACAAGCATATGCCCAAGACACAGTTTGGGGCGTGATAACATGATGAGGAAAATGTGAAGACCAGGGGTTGGGGAAGGTCACTGAAAAACTCGTCTTACAACATCAGATGCCAATCCACATTTAAAAAGCAACCACTGGTTGATTACTTCACAGGAAAACGCATATTATGTGAGCTCAGTTTTAACTTCACATATCTTATCAAGAGCCAGTACCTAACTTACATAGAAGCAATTTTATAAGGATTCCTCTCATTTTACAACTGAGAATTTGTTTTATTTCTCTAAGTTCCTGGCCATTTTGAGAAGGGAAAAAAATGAACTCAATTAAGCCTTAACTGAATGGTAAATGAGGTGGTGATTCTTTCATGTCATCTACAAAAGAACGCGTAAGCATGAAGAACCTGTAGGGCTGTTTGTCCTCTGAGATAGTCTAATATTTCCATAATTCACAGGAATAAATTCTGAACAATTTAAAGAATACGAACTCTATTAATTGCAATGTTTTCTTGCTCAAATTTAGAAAAAAAAATGTGCATGTATGTCTTGCTGCCTTTTTCTATCAAGTATTTCTTGAACTTCTTTGCAACTTTTCAGCCCCTCACATTTGCCTCTGGCTGATTTTAAATTATGCTAATTGGAAGAGGGAAAAATGCTGGTAATGGAATAAAATGGAATGCTATTTCTTATAGCATCTGGTGCAATCTGAGCCATTAAAAAGTGCATCTTATGGAATAGAGATCTGAATAAGCAATGCCAGTCTGATTACAAACAACATGGGTCTCATTAGAATACGTCAATCTGATTGCTAGGTAGTGATACACTGTAGATTACTGGGCCATAATTGCCTCTTACATATTATGTGTATAATATATAGTTTCTCTGGGTGTATGTTAAAGCCACTTTCTCTCATGGCTATCTTTTCCAATTCTACACAAAGCAATGTCTATGTTCTACTAAGTTGATTTTAACTAGGTCCTTAGGTCCTAATTCTATTTTCTTCTAAGTATTCATCAAGTTTTCTACAGCAGTGCTGTAAACAAAGAATTATGTCCAGGGCAATTGCCAGAAACAAGATATGTCAGGGGTCTATTACCCATTCGACTGGGAGCAGTCAGTGGCTCACGGCATTTCCTCCAAAGGGAAAGAGTAAAATAACCGAGGCCAAAGACCTCAATATTGTACAAGTCTTAATTACATTGTTGATTTAAGGGTATCATGCATTTTTTTCATTGTCAAAATCCATTTGATTCTTTACTATGACCTGAAGAATTCAGACATCTTCGTCCAGGTCATGATGTTGGCTTATACTGTTTATGAATTCAAACCTCCCCTATGGGCTCTGGAATCAAGAGCTGACTTGCATAGTTTCCAAGGGTAGAATCTTGCCAACTCATGCTCCCCACCTGACACGCACCATCCCCAACCAGTACTGCAGCTTCTAACCACTAATAGATAAAAGATAAGTCCCTAAGCAGTGGCAAACCTAGCGAAGAACATGGCATATGCATTGTACTTGAGGAGGGTGTTATGGGTAGGAGTCAGGAATTTGAGCTAAAAGTTGTGCATCAGGAGAAGCATCTGCTCACCTCTCTCCTTCTATTTTCTCATCTGAAACCCCAATGATTACATGTCCCAATATGTTCCAAAGAACTTTCACTCTATGGAGATTTCATGAGCATTTCATTTTCAAATATATTTGGAAAATGCTAGAGCCTTTAAAGTCCCAATGTGTTTTACGAGTCTCCGGTAGGTGGAGCAGACCTCATCACAATTGATCAATCGTATTTGGCCTTAGGACTCTTCCCATTCCACCCTACCAACTACTGAACATCTTATCAGCCTGTTTTGTTACCTACATTCTTAACTGCTCTCCATGGACTTACATTTAGACGGAACCCCTCATTTGCATGGTCTAATTGGCACGTGTACCTGTCGTGGTTGCTGCTCCTTCTTTTCATAAAGCTTAGCACACTAAATTCTCACAAGATCTTGACAAAGTAGGGAACAGTTACTTACTCCATTTTAAAAGTGAGTAAACGGGTTCAGGGAGGTTAAGGTATTTTCCCAAGGTCACACAGGCAGTGAGTACCCTAGAAAGGATCCACTTAAGCTTCTGTCCTTTTTAATTACATAAAAAATAACTATATTTTTTATCTGTCTTTGGACCCCCCTTTTGGTATCTGTTTGCTTAATGACTAGTCTCTCTGTCACACTTTCATCAAAATGAAGCATGGCTTTTGAGAAGTGCTATATGTGGCTTTTATACCTACAACATGAAAATGGCAATTAAAGAAAATCACTGCTTACTCCCCCCCTACTGTTTATCAGATGGTGGTACTTTAGTTATGATAGTGATAATAGATTACATACTACTTTTAGTGAGAAGTAGACTTTGAAAATTAATTCTCACCAAACAGAGTGTATGATGGATATCAGGCTTAAGTTAGAGTTTGCTTCACTACGGCTCCCCCAAAATAATAAACCTAACAACTAAGTCAAAAATAATCTACCTGGCAATGGAACAGGGTAGCAGCATGTAGGGAAGGTTCACCAACATATTGACCTGCTCACCATGGCACGTAGCCTCATCTTCAATCTGAAATGTACTCACCTCACACGTTATTTACTCAGGTAGGATGGGAAACTTGAGTGCCTGTGATGTGTGTGGATGGTAGGCAGATTCTCAACACATCGTTGGAGTCCAGCTGCTGGTGCTTAAATCCCTGACTCCAGCACTTACGAGTGGGGTGGTTGTGGACTAGTTGTCTAGCCCAGCTATGCCTTAGTGTCTTCATCCATAAAATGGGCACAAAAGTAGTTCTGTCATAGCCTGCTGTGGGTATTTAAATAAATATAGTGCTTAGTACATGTTATGTAATTAAGTGTTCACAAATGTTTAAAGGAATGCAATACCATATCTGGGCTTCAGGTCCAATCCAATTCTTAGGATGGCTCATAAAAGATTTCTAAGTCTTACCCATCAGACAGATGTCAAGGAGCAATGGTTGTGGGGTTATGTGCTTCCTAGTTATGTCTTTACTCAGAGGAAAAATAGCTTCAAATATCTTTCTTGGAGTTAGGGTTTCTTCTAAGTTCCTACCTTCCTCCCAACTACTAGAGACTGAGTGGCTAAGGCAATTTAAATTTCAAAGGCAGGTAATTTCTGTGTCAACATTTGGCTCAAAGAAGTGTAGAGATCCAGGTGAAAACAAGAAAAAGACAGATGAGAATGCAAGTGAGCAAATCTAAGCATTGCTAAATCTCCTTTGTGTCTCTGGGAAATGACCACAGAATGCCTTTGAGGAGGGTCAAACAAAACTTGCAGATGCACTGGATTTTACTGGAAGATTTCTCTGACCTCCCCTAAAAACATGCTGCTCCTCTGCAGATGGTCCTTGACCGGTGGCAGTTTGACTTGCAATATTTTCAGCTTACGATGGGTTTATCAGAACACAACTTCATAAATCATGGAAAATCTGCACTTGTGATAGAAACTAGCTAGGTGCTCATCAGTTTTAACTCTTCTTCCTCCATAAAAGAGCTGCATTTCCTTCCAGCCTTTAAATAGGATTAGGCTATGTAGTTGATGTTGACCAAAGAGATGAAGGAGGAGGGCTGTAGAAGCATAAGCTCTCCTCAAGTCAATTCATGAAAGTGTCAGGGGTGGGCATGGGTGCCTCACAGGAGGGCAGGAACTTGGTCTGCCTGGAACGTTGCCAAATCCAGACCATCCGGTTCTTCATCATATTGTGATATGAGCTACAGATAAACCTTCACAGTGTTGAACACTCAGAATATGGGGTGACTTACTGTGGAAATGAGTTTTCATTACTTCAAGCTCTACACCATTTCATGCTACACTACACTGAAATCATTGTTCAGATTACATGGAACAATTTTGGTACGACTCTACGAGCAAATTCTAGAAAATGTAGGGAAAAATTTTCCTCGTGATGTAATGATGTGATGGTGACTAATTTTGTGTTGACCAGACTGGCCGTGGTTGCCCAAATTAACATTATTTCTGAGTGTGCTTCTGGATGAGATTACATTTGAATCAGTAGACTCAGGGAATGTGGGTAGCATCAATATAATCTGTCGAGACCTTGAATAGAACAACAAACTGGGGAAGGAGAGATGTTTCCTTTTGCATGCCCCCAGCTGATCTGGGATAGCTCATCTCCTGCTTTCCAAGTGGGATTTATGCCACTGGCTGGGCTGCTCTCAGAACGTTGAACCTGGATTGAATAACACCACTGGCTTCCCTCAGTCCCCAGCATGCAGATTATAGGACCTCTCAGCCTCTATAATCGTGTGAGCCAATTTTTCATTTCTCCTATTGATTCCGTTTCCCTGGAGAATCCTGGCAAATATAGTTGGCTTTCTATCTTGCTAAACAAGTGGGGGAGAAAAAGCCAAATTTAGTCTCTTTCAGATCACAAATGTTGTCCATCACCCTACACAATAATGCAGCTAATCCTAGAGAGATGTTTTGAAAGAAATAAACACCAAATAACAGGTTGTTTTCATTTTAACGTTCATATTTTAAAGTGTCCCTGGAGACGTGAAGTGCAGCACACACCCTGGGTCCCCTAAGGGCTTTAGTTAATGAATTAGGGCTTGAATCTGATTTTCAATTAGCGGGATTTAATCAATTTATAGTTTACTCAATAAAACTTTCCCACCAAAATACACACACACACACACACCTGTATATATACACGATTACTAATATCCACAGTCTCAGGGATACTCTTGGAATCCTGGGAGCACCAAAGCACCCTCAGTGATCTAAGGATCATAGATTAGAAGCCTGTGTTGGATCAGCAGAGATGTTAGAGAGGATACAGAGACCGGGTATGTTAGGGAATAATTTAAATCTCCAGAAGTTTCCATACGAGAATTGTTGGGAATAGCTACTATTTGTTGAGGTCTGTCTAGATGCTAAACACCGGGTTACTGCAATATATGGAGCCTGAAGTAAGCTCTTGGCATTGCCACTGCCATTTTCCAAGTAAAGAAATGGGCACAGGGATTTATGAGACATGCTGTAGATGTAAGCAGTGGAGTCAGGATTCCAACCAAGTTCATGGTCTCAGTAATAATGGGATACAGGATACCACAGAGTCTAAGTCAGATATGCTAATGTGTATTCTCAAAGGCAAGGATCATCTAGAAGCCAGTGCTCTTGATTCTCTAAATAAGTATGCTTAAGTAGAATTTTTGCTCGTGTATTATTTAATCAAATGTAACCAACGAGTCATTAATTTAAAAACATCATACATGTGGTAAAAATTTGTGAACAGAAACAACTTGATTCCAGGTTCATATACAGCAACTACTTTATTATTTTCAAATGCAAACTCTTTGCATTTAGTTTGCTATTTTACAATTTTACAAACTAGGTATAAAAGACCATAAATAAATGACATAAGTTATGTGTACCTAAAGTTCATGAAGGGAAGAAAAATACCTTGACAAATTAAAACAAAATAGAAAATCTATGCTAACTCAAGAGATCATTCAAATTTTGGAACATGTATAAACCAAGCAATGTTCTGTTAATTTCTTTTTCAGTATGAACTAAATTATAATATGCCTTTTACATTCTAATTTTAACCACAGTCCTTGCATATTCCAACATACTTGGAGTGATACAAAAAATAAATGCACTCTTCAGTGTGTATCAATGCTTGATGTCATTTGGAGAATGTTAAATAAGTGAAAATATTGCTTCTAGAACTTTCCTTTACTGGTCAGAATTTCAGTTTCTTCAGACAAAGGTTGAGGCTATAAGCGTGTATGGATTAATACACGTACCCTTCACAGATCAAAGACGAGCCGTCTCAAAACACACACAGCAGTCGTGTGGTGAGCATGACTTGTCTTAAAAACAACGTTTTTAAACACACCAGAACATCTCATTCAGAAGACTGTTAAAAATAATTTAGGGCCAGCGGACACATGGCGAAGCTACTTGTTTGGAACAGCTGACTGCTGCCTTAGGAAGATCTGAGCACGAAGCAGCCTCTTGGCTCCCCAGGCCAGACTCACTCGTGGGGCTACCCGCAGCCCCCGAAGTCAGCGGCCTGCCCTGACCTCTGGAGAAAGGTGATCTGCTCAGAGGTTCAACCTCACTTCTTCATACACATTTGTTCAGGCATCAATGCATAGGCACATCCCTTTAAAAATATATTAAAGCCCCCCAAAAGGGGTGAATTAACTTTGTCACTCTGGCATAGTTCTAAGAATACAATGCCATACACCCTGTCAGAATGTAATAAATATTTATTGAATTTCTCTACTGAATTCAACAACATAGTGTTCAGAATCTTTTTTTCCCCATTGTTCCCTGATTTGATGTCATAGCTTATAGAAATGGCCACAGTGGCAGCAACCATTCCTTAGAATAATCAAGGCAGCCACTCAGATTATGAAAAATGGCAGTATGTTGGCTGGAGTTTGGTATACCTACCCTATCAAAACTGAATTTTCACACTTCAGACCTCAGATTCTAGAAGGCGGATGCAACGTGCTCAAGGTCATACATTCTAGAAGGGCCCAAGGAGTTAACTGTGTATTAATAACTGTAGGACATTCTGCGTAAACTGGGAACCTGAAATCTCTTGAAGCCATTTAATCCCAGCTATGCCAACCTCAAGAGTCACTGGCATGTATTTTTCTGTGACATTGGGGGACAAAGTATTAATCCAGGACACAGCACCACAAAGCTGACACACATGTCTATGTTCATCTCTGGAAGTTTATGAATTGCATATATTTGTTCGCATTCAACAAGTCCATTTATGCAGGAAAACAAAGGCTACTTGTATTCCATTTGGGGTTACCAGACACATTCCATCCTCCCCACCCCCTCCATCAAGGAACTGGCGATCCGGATGAGGAGTTCCATCAGAATTCGTGATTTGGATGATGGGCTGTCACCTGAATGGGTTTATATTCTAGAATTACTTCACCACTGAGGTGAAAATGCCTCTGTTCAAGCTGTAAGATTACTCATTAAGGTTAGTGTGGCAGCTACAAATACACTTCTAGATACAAGACGTGGAACGTTTCCGGGTTGCCTTACCAAGGGGACGGGCACGGTCTCCAGGCCCACTAGCTCATGCGACTCTTCACCTCAGAACTGGTGGAAAACCAGAACCCTCAGGTGCAACATTCCACAGGCAGTTCTAAGCAGAGGTTACCCACCCACGCACGCACAGACACACGCATGTACATACACACTCACACCTATTTACACACATCAAAAGAGATAGTCAGCTCATATTTAGTCTAGGAAAAAAATATATTTATATCACTGCAATGGCACACCCTGGGTAAAATGTTACTTCAGCAATGCATATCATAGGCAGCTCATGGGAACTGGCTTTGTTTGGTGGGTGGCACCTGACCTGGCGTCCATAGTAAAACCTGTAGCCTTTGGGCACCTGCTGCCACACCAATGCAGCAGTGATGTACAGGAAGGAGATATGGAAATACAGATAAATAAAACCACAAGGAGTTTGGGAACAAGGGCTCTGCACAGCTGGTGCTTCGAGACAGTACATTCCTCAGTGCAACTGGAGAACAGAGGCTGAAGCGTGAACGTCTGATATTCTTTCACTGGGAAAGGGGGTTTGCAAGTCACACACTGACTCTTTTCAGGTCTGGGTGTTGCTTCATCAGTGTCTTTACTCCAGAACTGGCATAGCAGAAGCAGAAGGAACGCATCTTGAAGGAAGTGCGGAGGGTGTGTTCTGTATTCTTCTGTGGGCTTTATCATCAACAGGAAGGGCTGTGAGGTCAAGATAGCAGAATCGACTCCCTGCAGAGAAAAGAACAAGGCTTTAGACAAAACATCGGCCTCAATGGACCAATAGCTGTTCACCTCAGAAGCTGGTCTGGCTTAGTGAGAAATAGTGCAGGAAGATGGTGGATTCTTAGTATCCTCCTCTGAGAAATGACAACTATAATAACAAAAAAAGTATAACAACTCTTAGAAAGTTACTATTTGCATCCTTAAGATATGGATGAGGGCATTGAAGTAGAAAGCGGCAAAGCAATGTGTTCGAGGTCATGCATTCAGCAGAAGCAAGTCTGCCATCTTGTTTTTACCCCTATGGCAACAACCTCTCTTAAAATGAAACTTCTGACTTGCAGTGGTTGAGGTTATGCAAGATGAAGGGCTTAGAGTTGGCAAAAGGACATCAGTGGTAAATTATACTGCAGAATCTAACCTCTACTCTTTCCAAAAAGGGAAATTGTGTATCTTAGGGAAAAATCTGGAAATATCACAATCCATCATCAACACTCAACACTGAAAAAGAAAAGCCACTGCTAACGAAAGGAAGTATCTATCTCATAGTAAAGGACTCACAGGTTATCTTCAGGTAACAGGAAGAAGGAACCCATAGTAGAATTTCTAGTAGCTAAGGAAAATCACCTTCAGTAAAGTTTGACAAGCAGCTTCTTGAAGACACTCTTGGTTACACCCTTACCACATTTAAAATTTTAAATTGCTTACAGAGTAATTTCTATTATACAGAAGGACACAGTGAGAGGCGTGGTCGGCCAGGGAGGGAGAACTGGGGGGGGGAGGGGTACAAACACCCCAACAACACAGTGAAAACTAATCAACCACAGTTCTCCAAGAGCCTTGGAATTCACAAAACTGGCACGATACACTGGAATAGCCATGGTGCTCTCATTGGTCAAATAACCAAGCCAAAGAAGCAATTCTCCTTTTTTCATTTTTGACAACTGATCCTCACAGTGGTCCATCCTAGTAGCCTCAGCTCTCCCTACACTAGCTATACTGCTACACTCTACTTGGTGTCAAATGTAGAGCAGGATGGAGACCAAAATGCACCTTGGCTTGTGTGCATGCACGAGTTTTTATTGATGAAGGAGATAGATAAAATTAATTTCTTTGAGGTAAATGGCCACTATTTAAACTTACAAATAAACCTACTTATATGCATCTGGACAGACACAAATAGTTTTCCTTAAAATTACTCAGATAGAAATCACTCTGTAAGCAATTTAAAATTTTAAATGTGGTAAGGGTGTAACCATGAGCGTCTTTAAGAAGCTGCTTATCAACATCATTCATTTTGACAATCACAGAAAAATAAAAGGGATTAGGTGGACATATTTTTGTAACTACGTACTCTCTGGGAATCAGGAAGTCCAACAGATAGAAAGATTTCATCAGGCAGGCGTGTACTTATATGAAAGAAGTACATGGACATGACCTGAAACCCCAAGGCAATACAACCAGTTCCATGTGAAGG
This sequence comes from Galemys pyrenaicus, assembly GCA_019455555.1. Classification (NCBI taxonomy): domain Eukaryota; kingdom Metazoa; phylum Chordata; class Mammalia; order Eulipotyphla; family Talpidae; genus Galemys; species Galemys pyrenaicus. Next base: position 17,253,484 of record JAGFMF010011501.1, read on the forward strand.
ACACAAACTTTACTGAAGGTGATTTTCCTTAGCTACTAGAAATTCTACTCTTTGAGAGTAGTCTCAAAAAGTACAGTTGTCTCCGTTCATTCTGTCAACCCCCTTCTTCGTTAATTCCTTATATAACTTATCTATCTGTCTGTCTGTCTGTCTGTCTATCTATCTATCTCTGTGATATCAAGGAGAAATTTGGGGACTTAGTAGATATGTGAAAATGATTGGAGACTTGAGAAGTATGGACATGTGGAAGCTGTTGATATCAAAATATGTAGAGAAATAGAAACTCTTTCTCTCCTTTGAAGTCAGGTAGCACCTTTATCTTGGGGCTTGGTCAACAACCAGAAAAAGTTTGGAGGGGACCATGCAGGACTGAGGGAACAAAGCATGGCTCCCTGAGTTGGCCATGAAGGTGTCAGAGCATCTCCACCGGCTGGGCTCTCATGGATCATGAGGTCTTATTTTTCCATTTCACTCTTTCCACTTATACAGTAACAATTTCAGGAGTGGGTGTATTGGTCTCCCACCTTTTGTATAGACCTATCTTCATCCCGAAACCCACAAACATACATTAAAGTGAGGTAGCTCCATTGGCATGACTCCCTACCACTGAACTTCAATTCACCCCACTCAGGCATGTTGCAATCAACCATTCGGGTTCACAAGTGAGAGATGGGTGAGTAACACTTGGGAAACCTTGTGGGAAGAGTATACCTTTCTTCTGGGAAGCTCAGTGTTTTCTGCAGAAGAGGTTTCATAGCCTCTTCTTCATAGTCTCTCATACAAGAATGCCATACCTTAGGAGAAGTGTTGTTATTCAAGTGTCATTTTCTGTAATTTACAGGTAGAGGGACTGAGTTACAAAGAAACGTGGAGTGAATTTCTCAGTGTCAACACTGCAGTTGGTTTTAGAGTCCATAGCTGACTGGATGGGTGCCAGAGTCTGGCCCCCCATCCTGGAAGGGATGTGACTTCCTATTATCCTCACATTTCTCCTCTAACCACAGAAATTTATAGAAGCAGGGAGTTAACACTTTTGCTGTTATTGGGTATTTGGCACTTGAAATTACTTTTTGTTACCATTCCACTGCATGTACTTTTTGAAGGCAATCAAACTTTTTATGAGATAAGATCTCATATTCCACTCTTCTCAGGGTCCTAGCTGGACTATTTACCATACAGATACCTGCTGAGTGCTACAGACGTGGCTCCGGTACAGTAAACAGCATTAACTAGTTGGTACATCTTAGAATTGGCACCTTCCCTCTTTTGAAATGTTTTATGTTGAGTATGTTCAATGCTTAGGAAAGCAATACTTTTAATTATTCAATGTACATTCTGTTGCAATATACAAAGTATTGCCATACTGATATCTTATTTGAACTGTGGATATTAAAAACAAACTATTCCTTGGCTTTGCTGAAGACAAAAATATGCACATATTTTGAAGAGCCAGCAAAAAACCACACTCCCCACTTATCTACTTTTAACACAAATATACAAATTCCCCAGACTTGAGCAAAGAGGTGATAAAAAAAAATCGTTGCAATAGCTTTAAAACCAAATTTCATATTCTTTCTGAACAGAAAAGCTTTCACAAGTAATGCTGCAAAAAGGTTTTTACTAACTGTCATGATTTGACAGCATCAAATTTAACATTCTCTATCGGAAATAGCTTTTAGGAAAAAACCAAGGGGGCTGAAAAGGTCACTAAAATCAGCCAAGCTCTTGTTGCAAGAAGACAAAAAGGAAATCATTTAAAAAGCTAAAATTTGTCTAGTCACAAAAGTTAGGCCATTTACTTCTAGGAATAAACAAAGGCGTTCCATTCACTAGTTCCAAGAAGAAAATTCCAGGATTAAGATGAAGAAGCTAAGGTCAATGGGATGAAAAGCATGTTTTGTTACAGATCCCCTTCTGATCATGAGCAAGTCAGAGTGACAGCCAAGCCTCACTCACCATGTCATCTAGGTACAGGGGGCTACTGGAGCAGGACAGAACTTTCCCACTGGCTAACCTGTTTCTCACTGGCCGCTGAACCAGTGAGTAAGAACCTCCAGTGCTTCTCAATGGGAGCAGCATCTCCAAAGGTGAGATACCTGCAAGCTCCAAGGTTAGAAGTAGCCACCTGACTCTGAGGAGGTGCTCAGTAAGTATTTGTGACTGGAATGAATGGCCCCAATGGGTCAGGGGCCCTCGTTGAGAAGAGGAGGCACAATCAGCGGTGGTCTATGTGCTCTCTTCCCAAACCTGACCTCAGGTGGTTCCTATTTCCCTCTTCCTGGGAGAACAGCACAGACGCCATACTGTTTCCGGCCACCTGTTCCTCTCTCAAGAGGAGACTGAAATCTTGAAAGAGCCAGACGGAGCAAGACTATTCCTGAGCAGTGTTTCAGGTAATAGCAAGTTAAAAAGAAAAGCTCTTGATGAAGAAAGACCCAGAGCGGGTTCTCTTCACTTACCATGTCGATTTGGTTTTGCTTCTTTAAAGGAGGAAAATGTGAAAGTTCCTATTCAAGATTGTCAGAGTCCACTATCCATCAGGTAGTTAGCATGAGTATGTAGAGTCTCCAAGTCAGACTTTCTATGGCACAGCCCAGACCCGAAGAAGCAGACCCCGTCTGTCCAGTGAGGGGTTGGTGCTCGGGTTTAGTAGTAGTAATAATTAGTATGTTTCGCTCCACTTTCCTTTCCAGCCCCTCATGTCTTCGAGATCCACCAGGCGGCTCTGAAGGAACAACACTGATGAGCTAGGTGGCCCCACGGTATGAACCAAGCCCTAAAAGCTACAACAGAGTCCTTCAAAAATGTTCCTGGACACAGTCTTCATTCCAGTGAAAGAAGGTTGACGGTTAGTTTATGCTACAAATGAAAGAGTATGGTTGTAATTCCAATGGAGAGACGCTCCAAGGACATCTCAGCGAAGCCCAGTGTCCGGCAGCAAGAATGGTATCGATGCCGGAGGCGGTGTTTATTCATATAGGTACACATATTTTACACACGGGTGATGGACGGAAGTACTTCTGAGAAACAATTTGTTCCAGGTCGAATTCCAATGATACTTGTCATTTCTGTAAGCCCCACAGGTTCAGCAATCTGTACACCAAGCCACGCTGCAGTTTTTTTTTTTTCCTTTAATTTCAGAGGGCGAAGACGAAGTAAAAAAAGTGCAGTTCTTCAATTAAAGTGCATGGATGAGGTAAACTAATTTCAAGAGTTTTGAGTTTATTCAGTACTGGCTCAAACAGGAACCATCCTGCCGTGTATCTGCTGCATTTGGGTTCTCATCGCCTGGACATTGCTCAAAATCTTATTCTGGTGTGTGACAGCTGTGATGCCAATTCTTGCCAGGTCACTACAGGTAGGGGGTGGGAACAGAGGGAAAGAACAGTCATGGGGCTGAGCCTCTCTTTTCTGGGCTTCATGCAGACACACATTTGAATCAGCCACAATTAATAGGCACAACAGGCAGGTGTATTAAAATGTTTCATTAAGCAATTTAATGCAACAATGTAGGTGCTTTATAGAGGCTGTGTAAAATTATACTCAATCAAAATGAAAGGCATTCCAGTGTTTTTTTTTTTTTTTAATGAATAGGATGATTATGCAGCTCAAAGCAAAAAATAAAAGGAAAATACTATTAAATCTAGATTTACCCTTTCGTGTTACATCGCTGAGTACTTACTCCTGGTTCATGTGCACCACGGCCTCTAGCGTGGTATAACCAGCAGCCGTGAAGTTATCCTTATACCGGTCCATTTTAATGGCCTGGAGCCAATCACCCACTGATACCACGGCAGAGAATTCAGGGGAGCTTGGATCCAACAAGGCAGTGTTAGGTCTGAAAATTAAATGGGAGAGTGTAGACAGATGAGAACTACCTTTGAGAGAGCAAGACTCAAGGCAGCTTGCCGACAACACACGGGGGAGCTGAAACAGCAAGAGCAGGCGTTGGATGAAAACCCATCATTAAATATCATCACATCGTGTTTTTTGCCCCTAATTTCACAAAGCTGCTAAGGCAGATGTCAATCCCCCTATTTGTTCTTAATTCCGTTGCCCGCATTTGCTTTATGTGGACCTCTCAGGGCATAAATGATCAGAGTGGGTCTTTTGAACATCCTAGCCTGGGGTAAAGATTGGGGTGCCCAAGTAGCTGGAACCTGTTCAGTCTTTGCAGAAACAGTCCCGTCTCTGCCAGCACTGAATATTGCAGACTTTACTTCGGCAACTATGGAAACCCTAGTGAAGTATAAGTAAGGAAAACTGTGAGCCCATAACCTGCCAGACTTGATGGAAGCAGAGAAAACAGCGAGCGTTCAAGTCCAGCATGCTTCTAGCCAGGTCTGCAGGCAGGCTCAGTACATTCAAACAAACTTGGGACAGCAGGGAGTTAATCCCCTCTTTAATCAACCCATGTCTGACCAGCACGTGTGCCAAGACGGGCAGAAAGAATGGCTACTTTGATCAGTGTTTGGACTGTGGAATGTGCTTCTCATATTCCCTTGCTGGAGCGCCTAAAGAATCATTTCGACAAATTCTAAGCACTTCTTATTAACTTATTTATTAGTTTATGCATTTCTTAGACCAGGTGTTTTATATTAGGTCACCGTTAAGCATAACTCTAATTCAAGGCAAGAATTCTGTCATTCTCAGCATATTGATATACAATAAATCATCTATTTTTGGAAAGTACTTATTAAAGAATGATGCTCACTGTTATTATCAAACTACATCATAAGCAGAAGTTAAACCTCCAGGGCACACTTTATGTCGCCTCTTTTGTAACTACTTGTATAGCAACATTGCTAGGAAATGAAGTTATATTTTCCTGAGCTTTTCTTTTCCCTAAAATTTAAGGAATGGGGTTGATCTGAACACTTTGACCCAGTTTTCTTTCCAATTTCAATTAGATTTGTATCATCACTACTAAACTTTCAGCCAAAAAATTCTTTCCTGGTGAAACCAAAATATAGTCAATATAAACGCTTGCTTATTTTCTACACAGCAGAATTAATCCAATCCCTTTTTGTTCCATTTTACCTAAATTATTTTGATTTAATGTCATCCTTTTCACATAAACATTTTAACAAAAACCTGTTTTATCAAGTAGTTTTGCGACTAGATAACTTTGTGACCTCCAACTAATCCAATTTCTGAGTAAAATTTTGCAGCCTCACAGCAAGCATAATCAAGATTAAGTTATTTCTCCATTGTTAAGTCAAGAAGTACCACCATCTGGAATTGTAAATATTAGTTTAATGGTAGAGAGTGACCAATAATACTTATCACTAGACAAACACCACTCACTTGCATTTGCCTCTATCTGTAAACCAAAAGCATTAATAGGGTGACATGTAGCATCTAGGCAGCTGACAAAGTCAAAACAACATTTGGATGAAAATAACCTCAACTCAATTCCCATTAACTGTAAATTCCAATAACTCTTCGAGTTATTCTTATAGTCATTCTTCAAGCTTGTTCTGGATGGCTCTGCACTCTTGCTGGAACACCATGACATGTCCCTAATTTTGTGCTGCATTGCATATCATGTTGCACTACATCCCATTATCAGTAAGCAGTAATAAGCATCAAAGCTACTTAAGTACCAACAATGAGAAAAATTCAGAATTGAGAAAAGTGTATCCAATAACTCAATTTGTTCTGCAGTTCGGTGCAAAGTACACATTATGCACTGTAGTTACTGAGTAGCTTTCTAACAAGAGAAGCACCAAGTACCAAAGAGCTGACCTTAGGGACCTTCAGTTGATTTGGAAATGGAGATTTAAAAACTGGAGGAGTTTTACCATGGAATAGAAAGGAGCCAGCCCGTAGAAAGGGGGCTTTAGGAGTCATCTGTTTTCACCCTCTTGGAAAACAGAATAGCAAGAAAGAGCCCCAAAATGTTAGCAGAGATTTTAAGGTCACATAGCTACCGAGGAGCAGCAGGAGTAAGATGTGAATTCAGCCTGGTGATGCTTTAGGAGAGTTTGACCATTAAGTTCTCTGTTGAGTGGTAAATGCTAAGGCTCTACAAATCTCTGCTGTCTATGCCAAATTGCTTTTTACATATTGGAACAAGTATATTCCTTCTCTAGTAACCTGTAGGCTAAGTTTCAGAAGAAAGACCGGAGTGGCACTGCTCAAGTCTGGAAGGGCTTGGATATCATGGGAAAGTGCCTTCCTATTTTTAACTCAGAGACATGATAAAAGAAAAAGCCTTTGAGCAGCTCTGCTTTGGAGATGAGTAGATCTCATGCAGGTCTGATTCACCTGGCCTATTGTACCTGTCTTCTTAAATAATTTGACTTTCAGAAGGGGCTGGTATCTGGGGATCCTGAAACTTACACCCCGTCTCTATGTAGAAAAGTTCCTATTGAAGTCTAGGGCTGGCCATATCTCTGTCTTCCTTCTGGGCTGATACGTTTCTTCATTTTGCTCTTTCAAATGAAATAACTGCCTCTTTTACAAGTAGTTCTGTCCTTTTGATTTGAAACACCCTTCTCAAACATTCATCTGCACTTGATCAGTTTCCATCTTGGCCCGATTTCCTTCTACTCTTGAAAGACTTAAAGAAAAGAGAGACTTTAAGAGCTGAAGCCTAATGAATCCCTCCATACAATTAGCGCTGTATAAGTCACTTTTCCTTTTTAAAACATAGCCTCTGGTAACCTGAACATCTCACTAAAGTGCATTTCATCCCTTTTCGTAAATCTCAAGTCCAACATCGAAAAATAAGTTTTTGGCTATTTCTTTCTGTCCCCAAACAATTTCTTTTCTTAGTACTATACGAGATCCGATCAGTCTTAGTCTTTTCAAAATGGCAAATACGACTACCAGAAATACTCTGCTAATTGAGAAAAATGCCACCCAAGTTGCGGAGAGCTATGATGTGGCCTCCGACTAAAAGGCAGGAATTAAAGTGAGCTCCGCTAGCCTGCCAGATCTAATACGGCCTTTCATCCATCACTATTAAGCAAGCATGGCTGACCTGGAGCTCTCGGTCCCCGTTCTCTTCAAGCTGTTGGGGTTGCGGATGAGTTTGTCCAACATGTTGACAATCTGCCCAAATTTAGGCCTGTCGCTCCTCTCCTTCTGCCAGCAGTCTAGCATCAGCTGGTGGAGAGCAATGGGGCAGTCCATTGGGGGGGGTAGCCGATAGCCTTCCTCGATGGCTTTAATCACCTATCGAAGAAAACAGAAAGGTATGTGAGGCTGCCAGGCAAGCTGTTGTCAGAGTTTCACCCCTGCAGGCTGCATGTTCTCTGCGCATTAAGCTGCCAGCAGGTTGGAGCATGGGAACTCCTCCAGTGCCTTCCAAAAGCCAAAGCTGGACCTGAGTTTCGCTGCAGCAGGGGAAAGCCAGGTGTTGCTCGGAGGTGTTGTCATATGGCAGGTTCTGCCAGTCTGAGGCCTGCATCTGAAGATGTGGTGGCGAGAACCCAATTAGGTCAGCATCACGGTGCTGGTGTTGCCTCACAGATCACATGGCCATGAGCCCCCACACTCTGCTATTCGGCATCAGTGAAAACTTGTAGTGGAAGAGACCCGAACCTACTGCTCCAGACCTTCCTAAGGAAGCAGGTAACAGCTGCCGCTAGCTGGAAGTCGCCTGGCAGCACTGCAAGTCGCCTTGGTGTGACACCTCTGGGCACTCTGACCAAGCATCTTCTTGGTCAGTGGCAGAGACCACCTCCAGATCTCTATCCAGGGACCCTGCCTGTCTCTTAATAGCACCTCCTTGGCCTCCCAGAATGCTTGACCATTTTTACTTTTGGAAGACCAAAATGAATGAATATAGGGCCTTTAAATCTTTTGCTTGGTCTCAGTTGGCTGTTAATTAATTAACCCAAAAGTTTCCCTGCCTAATAAGACAGAAATAACTCACTGGCTTGCCTTTCTTCTAACTTTTTTAAATCTATCTTCACAGGTATTACAGTAAGTTTCTCCTTGGATTTTCTCTAAATCCCTCTTTTTCAAGGTGTGAATCCTATAATGTAATATGGGAGGACATACCGAGTTTAAAGAGGAGAAAGACTTCATAATTTCTTGACCATTTAAGTTTTGTTTGGAGGTATCTATGAGATTCTGGAGGTGCTTTTGTTTGGGGATTTCAAAAAATTATTCTATAACATCAGTCTCTTTTCCCTTTCTTAGCCAGATGGTAGTTGTCGGTGAGACAGCCAGTGACTGCATCACCCCCTGGCAGGTGGGTCTATTTACTGCTCAAAGTTAACCTTCAAAAGCAAATAGGTGAATTGGGTCCAGTTTCCATGTATGAGAATGACTCGTCCTTTTAACCTACGTACTGTCTTGATCATCTCGTGATTTATTAAATCCTCTGATCATTTTTTCTCATGTATTTCTGCTGCTGTTCTATTGTATTAGTATTATCTAACTTCCTTCTACAGTAACTTTTCTATGCTATCTTACTGAGCATTTTTCTATTTCTTTCTGATAATTATACTGGGTCAGTTTGATCCCTTTTTTTATCTTTCCAGGTACATGGCGTTGACTCTAGATTTGCTGAAAAATTTAACATAGAGTTGATGAGAATGCAAGCAAAACCTGGCTGATACCAGGGTAACACAATTTGTTATCATCCCTTAGGCAGCTTAATACACTTTCCTTAGCTCCACACGCTAAGCCAGCTTGGAAGGAAGCTTGTGGGCTAACACAGCATGTTTTCTCAGTTTATTGATCAATATTTGGAGGGGGGGGGCATGAGAATTAAAACAAACAAAAAACTTGTTAAGTTTGACATATTTTCAACAGTTACTTTAACTCTATTCACCATATGCCAAATTGACGGTATTCATGAAATTCTCCAGTTACATTTCTATTGATTCCTGTCCTGCACAGCCCAGCACAGAGACAAATGCTCATGAACGATAGATCAATATTATTTGTGGGGGAGAAATGCCTTCAGATGCTTTCTCATAGATAAAACCAGACGGCTGAAAGTTTAAGACAACAAAAATTATCTTCGATAATATAGAAACTGTCAAAATTATGTCTGAACGTACTTAATGCAGGAAAACTGACATCTTTATTCTACTCTTAAAACACTTGGCTGTAAGTCTTAACTGAAACAAAGACAAATCAGGTTATGTGAGAATTAAATAAGGAGATGTGTGTACTCCTTGCTTATGTAGTCTGCTTGTCATTGTCCATCTGAGAGTCTCTAACCCAAAACCAAACGTGGCTGCGAGAAGCTTCATGAAGGTGTCTGTACAGCACAGTCACACCCAATAATAGATCACACATCTTTCACCTTACGGCCTTGTTCCAGGCTGTAATTATCTATCAGTTATGGTAACTGCCATCTCTCCTCCCATTTGCTATGAACCTTCCTTTATAATTTACAGTTAGTGCAACGTCAACACTACCTTTCCTCGTAAGCTGGCTAGAGTACTCTTTTTGCTCCACTAGACATGGAGTGCATAAGCTTCTCTATGACTCTCAACATTCTTTTATTAAAAAGCAACCAACATCCTACTTCTCAAAGGTGCGTTGTTCATCATGTAATTGTCAAAGTCTCCCCACAACTTGTGTCAAGTCAGATGATAAAAATATGTCCACATCAGAACAATAAAGCACATTTTTTCTGAAATATAATTTTTACTGATAAACTCAAGACCATGCATTTGTAAGCACTATGCTAGTATTCTATTCCATACATTAAGTTAAAAAAATTAGGACAGTTCAAGTGGTCATTTGATTGTGGTCTGAGTTCTAATCCTTCTGGAACTAACTAAAATCTTTCCAAAATTAGCTCATAAGAGTTCTAGGAAGACACTCTGGTTGAGGGTATTTTTCCTCTCACTGGAGGTGTTTGCAATTAAATTCTATTACTCTGGAATCTTATTAGTGTCATTATTGAATGCTTTGCTGAAACTGCAGGCATTGTGGATACTCCCTTACGAAGTGGTCCAGATGGTACATTTAAAGGGATGTGCATAATTTACAAAGGGTCATTTAGTGAAGCTTTACTTTAGAGTTCTCAGGGGCAAGCTCTAATTACAACAATGCCAGCTTTAAAACATTCACTAATTTTCTTCTAGTAAGCCTTTCATGTCAGTTTTATCACAAGTGAAATGTGTTTTTTTGATATTTCATTGCATTTTCTTAAAATTCAAAATTTAGTTTTGTTTCAATATGAGTTTGAAAGTGCACCAAGTAAAAACATTGTATTCCAATCACTAACCTATCAACGTGTGCATCTCAGTATCTACCTGTCTCCCTTTCTCTGCACCACCCTCCTTCTTCAATCTATCTCCCAAACTATACCATTTAGACCATACAATTTTGGCCCTTGAAATCCAGGACCATAAGTTTAACTAGATACCTAGACAAATAGATACTAGATACTTAGACAAATCTGAAATAAAGAGCTGATGTTTAATGCATCATTTCAAGCTCACTCCTCATTCCATCACACACTAATGTGAAACACCCTGAACTCAATGTAGAGACATATATTTAAGAGCAAAAAGACTTACGTCTTGGTTGGACATATCCCAATAGGGTCTCTCTCCATACGACATCACTTCCCACATAACGATTCCATAGCTCCATACATCACTTGCTGATGTGAATTTACGATAGGCAATCGCTTCTGGCGCAGTCCACCGGATGGGAATCTTGCCACCCTAGGTATATTTTAAGCCATAAGTTATTCCCTAAGTACAAGGGTGATGTGGCATTTTAGTTTCTGAATGTTACTGCTGTTTGCCAAGCAGGATGACAGTCTTCCCGAGACAGCTCTCCAAACAATAATGAAATTTGTTTATTTTACAATTCATTCTCCCAGGTTGGAAATTCTTTTCACATGTTTTCTTTAGTCACAGGGAAGTGAACAAGTTATCTGCTTAATCATTTAAAAAAAATTACCTGTTATCTGCACTCTGCTTAAGGTAGTATTGTAGAAGTAAGAGAACCTTGGGTTTTACAAATGTGTGCCTTAACCCATGTACATCAGTGGAGGCGCGGCTGACGTTCATTCGACTTGTAGTCTCTCACCCAGAAACACAAAGGCAATACTTAACATTGCTTCAGAAATCATGAACTAAGGAAGTGAAATATGAACATTTGTATCCAATGCTCTGCCACCTTACCCTCGGATGGCACGAGAAACATGCCTGGCAAAGCAAGAATAGGCTCAGTAGTCCTGGAGGAAGCTAAATAATACCAGATGCTGAAGTCAGTATTGACTTTAATGGAGTAAGGGCAGGATTTGAATATTATTTACTTTTAAAAAAACAACATCAGCAAAAATGGGAAAGCAATTGAATATTACCCAGGAAAAGTCTGAAGCGTCCTTTGTGTATGTTTGCCTCTACTGCCTTGTTTGAATATGCTTATGTGCAAGGTGTTTTTAATCGAGTTTCAAATTTCCTTGCGATCCACCTGGGGAATTTTAATTTAACTTGAATTCAGATCCTTAACCAGTTCAAGAGGACATTATTTAAAGGTCTCTCTGCTTCCTAAGGACTATGTAACGGGACAACAAATAGACTGGAAATGGGAGTGATTCACAACAGCTTATTGTGAAAACCCAGTAGATGATTTGCATGCCAGCTACAGGACACTTGGGCTGCCTTCTGCCTTCCTTAAATATTTGGCTAAGGCTTTCTATATGTAAATGTATCATTCTAGAAATCGCCTTTAACTTTCTTCTCTTCAACCACTAGGAAAAAATTAAAAGATCTGTAACATTCCCAAAGATGCATCCCTTCCTAAATGAATGGACTTGGAATTCAAAAGATGGTATGTAAGAATTAAAACCAGAGTCCAAGAAACTAAACACCCTAAGAAGCATAAAAAATAATAAAACACAGCTAACAGGAGACTCCAATGCTAAGAATGCCAGAAGCAATGTGGTCAAGTCAAGGAGAAAAGTGGCCGGTAACTGCTTCATGTTGATTTTAACAGTGTCAGCTCTAATAGCTAATATCTGCTGTGATTCTCTGTTTATGCCATTAGCATCTTATATTCAGATTGTCCAGTTAAAATAGCATAGCTATTAACGGTACACTGCTAACTTTTAAGTGTGCCCTAATCCCAGCTTATCTGCCAGATGTAAAATGAAACTCGTTACAAACCAGAAAACCCTGCATAGTGTAAATGCTTTATAAATTCTATATATACATTCTCAGATTCAGTAGCCAACCGAGGAGAAACATTTTCTGTCTTGTTTAAAATAAGACCTTTTAAAAAAAATAATAGAAAGGAACCAAACAGAAAATATAAAACAGGAAGGAAGAGAAAGAGCCAAGAACAACAGAGAGAGAGAGAAGAAAAAAATTCAGGGTGAAAAAATTCATTAAGTCGAGGTTCAGTTTGAGACTTTGGAAAATAATCATACATTTAGAGCCTGAGTAAAATCATTTAAGAAACATGTATTACAAATGGCTACCTGGATGAAGGATGAGGAAACTGGTAAAATCACAAAGGGCTTCAACATCAAAATGAGAAGCGAGAGTTTCATCAGAGTCAAAGTCCAGAGAATCTTTCTTACCCTGGTGGTATAAGCGGCTTCTGGATCGTCCTCAAGCACTCGGGACATGCCGAAATCAGACACTTTGCAGACCAAGTTGCTATTTACCAGAATATTCCGTGCAGCCAGATCTCGATGCACATAGCTCATATCTGATAGATACTTCATGCCAGACCCTATGCCACGAAGCATGCCCACCAGCTGGATGACCGTGAACCTGCCGTCGTTCTTCTGCAGGGGAGGGAATGGGGCAGGTCTCATTAGTACTGGGCCAAATTAATTTTCACCGCACACTCATTACTTCGATCTATTTCGATATCTGTATCCGGTATGCAATGAATCTCAGTATTATATCTGCCCTTTCTGACCAAAGTCACTCATTCATTAGCGAGGTGTGTTCTTGGAGCAGGGTTTGCCTCCTGGGATAAATGGACATTATCCAGCACGGGTGAATCCAACAGCCGCTTGCTACCTACCCTCACTGAATGTGGATCATTAAGTCACATCTTTCTCTGTTTTCCTCTTCTTCCTTTTCCCCAATTAGAAAAACCCATAATAGTCTGAATTTTCCAAACACCAGCAGACTTGGGTTTAATAGAACCTTCAACTTTAATACAAAGTAGGCACGTACCCTGAGGAATGCATCCAAGGAGCCATTCTCCATGTACTCGGTTATGATCATTACTGGTTTACCTAGAGTTTCCAGAAAGAAAAACACAAACCCTTGATGAGCACCGCAGTTAATGAGATAAAAATGGGCTGCGCACAATTTTACTGCCAAGACACCTGTCTTGTGTGATCTAATTTAATTAAAACAAGCCAAGCTTATGCCTCAGCTGTGGGGAGCTAGCAATGAAATATTAAAAGGACGAGTAGGTTTAAATTCCATCTGGAAGGTTAACCCTTTGGGTGGCTTGTTGACAAGGTCTTTAACTAAAGTGGCCTCGGTACCCATGGGTACATGAATGGATAATTGCTCTCTCAAGCAAAAGGGGAGGAAGATAAACGGGCAGGCCTGTTTAAAGGCGAAAAAAATCTCTGTGTTAATTCATGAATTTTGTCCTTAGAAGAGTCACGTGTGTGATGTTTACAGCATCCATGAACAGAAAACCTTTTTTCCTAATTTCGAGAAACCGCAGTTTCAGGCTTCAGTACTTGGGCTGGATCTTCCCTGCTCATCTCAGACAAGAATCAGGCCAACTTCATTCCCACTGGTCTTGCTTAGGACTGAGGCTGTGTCCTTTCTTCTCCCTTTTCCCACCTACAAATGAACTTATTTGCTTCTTTAAAGTTCCAACCTCATCAGCAACACAACCACAGCAAAGTTCCAGAAAGTGATTTCATTTGAGACAGTCATTGAGTCCCATACTAGAAACTTCTTAATGTCCTCCACCTTCTTTTTTTAGCAAAGAGATCAAAAAGATTGTAAGGTATGGGGGAAGTAAGGGAAACAACACTTTCTTTTCACTTTACTTTTCTTTCTGAGGACCTCAGGAAATAAGAACTACTTTTTAGTTTCTAAATCGCTGGTAATGGACTCAAGATCTGAATTCCCTCTTATTTCCGGGAGGGGTGGGGTATAAGACATAAATCCTCAGTATTTTATTAAGGGAAGGGTTAGAGTAAAGAGGCCGTAAAAGATTTCCTGAGAGGAAAATAAAATGTCTGATAAATCAAAAAATATTCACTTTCTTTGCTGTACCTGTGGACCAGTCAGAGAAAATGGACTAATGTATGTCCCTCTGAAAAGGCCCCACAGTTATTCTAAACATATTCTTCCCAACAAGGAGACCCTCTCAGAATAGACTGTTCTGAGCAGATAAGGGCATATATCTTTATTTCCGAGGCGAACATTTAGGAAAACAGAAGTCTTTCATTCCCATGAAGGCCAATTTATCAATTCGTTCTTTAATTGTGTTTTTGGTACCTTGTCTGAGAACTCTTTCTGAGGCAAAAATTCAGGATTAGGAAATAATACCATGGAGATTTTACTTTCAAGTGATGAACGAGAGTTGGCAGAAGCAGCAGGAACCACTGTGTAGACCAAAGAATGAGTAAAGCAAACCACATCCAGTTTCGGCTGGAGGGGGGTGGTCTCCAAACACCTTTCCATTCTCCATCAATACAAATAGGAAGCTCTTAGCGCTCCAATTCATTACCCTCTCCATCTGTGACCACAGCCTTCCCAGGAAAAAATGCATCTAAATGAGTTTTAATTAACCCACCTCAATCAAAAGCTACTTTGTCAACTAATGAGAGAGGGTGACCCTTGGCAGTATATGAACACCTACTTGCCTCTCGCTAGATCCCCCTGGAGGCGGGTAGAAGAGAGTAAAAGATGTACAAGAGAGGGATTGGGGGAGAGAGAGGACTTATGGTCTCCCTGTCAATTCCAAAAGTTACTAAAGAGAATGCGGGTAATGTATTCACATTCTTGCATTCCTCCTCTTCACCCTCACGCCTTCCTAGTTAGCCGGTGGCACATCTTCACCAGTTTTCTACATTCCTCTTTCTGTTTATTCAAAGAATCCATTTGTCAGAATCTTTAGAAGCTGTACAAGAGAAATAAAGATGGATGTCTCCATGAGCGGAAGGGCTGATAAAAAGGGCTCAGGCTGGGCTCGTGGGTGGTGGAGGGGGGCTCCTTCCCGGGATCAGGCAGAGAGGCAGTGGGGAGGGAGAGGGTTGGAAGGGGGGGAAGGGAACAGGTTCTCTAGTGGAAATTTTAAATCATTTTAATTCAGTGACAACTGCATTATGCAAATGCATCCAGTCGTTTATAACAGTTACAGCTGTAATAGCTATGGGTTTTAGAGGCACGGAGGGACTTTAATACAAAGATCCCCTGTTTCTTCTCCCTTCTGCTGAGGTGCTATGAAAATCACTGTCTGCGGCAGGAAAAACACCCCAAGCTGAACAGAGCCTCCTTTTGAGAAAATGGACCTGCAGAAGTATTTAAAGGGAATGTTATCTTTTAATTAAAGAAGGGAAGGGTTCTGGGCAGCCCTGAGGCCACAGGCAACAGAAAAATATCCTGTCTGCACAACTAATCTTAAAAAGCAAATGAAGCTATTCTATGCTAATTATAGCCTTCAACTTAGATGGAAAATTACACATCCTAACCACCAAGCTTTCTTATTTGAAGGAGTCTAAAGATGGGGAGAGATGTCGTCTTAAGACACCATAACACCGGTTAATACTTAAGAGGCTTTATTTTTTCTAATTTGCCAAGCATTGCGCTAAACACACTCAATATTTCATCCAAAATAACTGTAAGGCAAGTCCTATTTTAGCTCTATTTTTCAGAGGAAACCAAAAGACTGAGCAACTAGTCAAAGACATGTCCGAGCCAAAGCATCACTGTGCAAGGCAGCAGGACAAAGGTTCTCGAAGGGCAGCCCCAGAACTGCAGACCTGCGACCAAGAGCTCAGTAACCTGTGAGCTCTTGGGAGAGGGAACCTCTGGGCCTATCCACCTGCCAAATCAAACCGTTGATGATGTCCAGGACACTGTTCTAACAAGCTCGCCCAAGTTCTGACGTATGTTTGAGCTTGAAGAACACCGAATCAGCGAGCACCATGGGTTTGCACTCTTCTGTCATTTTTTTCAATAAATAGCAGCTGGCCGTCCATTTCCACAGGTTCCACTTCCCAGCACGTCAGCTGGTGGAAAGGGAGACCGTGAGGCCCTCAGACATGGAGGCTGGTCTCTAAAAGACCTGAGCATCCTCAGTGGATGCCTTGAGCATTTGTGGGGGCGGGGGATCCTGGATCCTGAACCTTAGCCAGCGGATCCCAAAGGTGACCGGCGTAGTTTGGGTGGAAGTCAAAAGTGATGCACAGATCTGCAACTGAGTTGGTGCACTGACCCTTATGGTATTCGAGTCATTCGTGCTTAGAATTTAGTAAACTTCACTCTTCCTCTCTTAAAGATTCTGCAGAGCAAATCCTTGGTTAATGTTGTTTTAGTCAATATTCTTTTATTATAACCAACATTGATAAGAAAAAAAAAATAATCTGAGCCTACCTTGTACAGCTGGACTCACGCAAGGACTTACTCATTTTTATTAGTAGTTGTTCAGGTTAAAGGTAGTGGTTTCAAAGGAATTATGTAGCAACTGGCTCCCTGGACTCTGCCAGACTCATGTCCAGTGTCTACTCCTGAATTACCTGCCTCACCCTTCACCCCCTGGAACAAATGCTCTAGGTATTGACCAAGGGTGTTAGTTACAGACACCTTCAATCCAATACGAGGCACAGTGGCCGGGCTGGAGACAGCCTCATGCCAGGCTCACAAGATCTAGGACTGCAGGCTCTGCAGTAGGTACTGGAGCTTCTGGAACAGAGAACCTTCAATAGCATCCACTTCAGCTGTACTGTCCGCACAACGCTTTTTAAGTTGATATTAGCCTTACACATGCGTTCAGGGTTTGCTTCACAAAATGCATCTGTTGAGCTGTGTTGTATTTGAACTGAAGCGTGATTCGCAGGCTCAGCAAGTGCTAATGGACTAAAAAAAGAAGGTTCACCAGGTGTTACCATAAATAGGTGCTGAACTGCAACAGTCATAAATCAGGCAGAGCAGACAAGCATATCCCCCACTATAATAAAGATCCCCAAGATTCTCTCCCTGCATCTGGAACTGAGGCTTCGAACAAGGTGTGCTGAGGTTTAGTCGTAGATGAAAAGTACTTAAAATTTATTTTGCTTACCATCTGCTTGAGCCTATTCTGTAACAATCCGTTTGGTCTAACAAATCTGCAATATTAATGTCCCTAAAATCTCACACAAGCTGCCTTGGAAATCAGGTATCACCCTAAACCATACACCCATTTAGTGCTGACTACAAGATTAATGACTTGTCCTATACTGATTTTCTCCTATTAGCAATCAGTGGGTCTACGCCATCTGTCATTTCCCTGGAAAGAAAATGTGTGTTCAATTTGCCAGCAACTTCTCACTTGGCTTTGTGAAGAGAGGGACCCACGTACATTTGGTGACGACACCTTCCAAGTGAATTATGTTCGGGTGGTCGAACTGCCCCATGATGCTGGCCTCGCTCAGGAAGTCTCGCCTCTGTTTGTCGGTATAGCCAGCTTTCAGAGTCTTGATGGCCACGCAGATCTCTCTCTTGCCAGGCACTTTGAGACGTCCACTACACACTTCTCCAAATTCACCTTTGGGAGAGAAAAAGGATCTACTATGGACCAGAAGCATTCAAGATCAAAGAGTAATAGCTAACTCTTGTGGGGAGCTTCTACTATGTCATGCATGGTGCTAGCATTTTATTTTTAAGATTTATTTATTTATGTATACAAGAACTGGGGTACAGGCCAGCGGTGGTTGGGGGGTGAGAAGATTCACCAGAGACAGAGTGGGGAGCAAAACAGGCAGATTAACTGAAGTTAATGATGAGAGGAGCAGCGGGCGAGACAGGAGAGATCTGCTGCACCATGTGGGTCACCCCCTACCCTCTCCACCGGCCTGGGATTAAACTTGTGCTGCAATGGCTGCAGATGCTTCATAGTGCAGTGCTTAATGCCTTGTGCCACCACGGAGGCCCCACACAGTGTTTTACATAGTTCAAGGAAATTTCATGTAACAGCTACGTTTACACACTCAATACAGTCCTAGTCATGCAAATGATCCACATCTACAGTCTGAATATCCACGACATAGGCTTATTATACACTTAGACACCTACCAACTCCTATGACTTTTTCAATCTTAATGCAGGAGGCATCAATTTCTTTGGCAAATTCTCGAACTGCTTGGTTGGGGTCTTCATAGGTAAAGGGATCCACATAAGTTCTGACACCTAAGTAACAGACAGGAAGGAGGCAGGTTGGCCGAACACTTCTCATGAATCATGAATAAGCTTAAGTTGTCTGGGACTAAAAATACTCAACCTAGGAAAAGTTCTCTTAGCATAAGAAAAATATTTAGCATTGACATACGAAAATGGTTAAATGCTTGCTCTGTTTTTCATTAGTGGGTAAACAAAGAATTGTTAGCTACTTAAGAGGCTTCAGCGCGACTGACTTCCTAGAATGTCTTTTGCACTGCAGGAATGAAATTTTAAAAACAACCCATCCCATGGAGGAAAGGAGAATATCTTTTAGGAAATTTGGAATGTGTTAGCTGAATATTATCCTAATCAGTCGCTCATGTCCTAGCCACCATCTCCAGCTCACCACCCTTAGGGAAGATAACAGGAAATTTCATTTTCAGCTGGCTATTTGTCTATGGTGTTGTCTTCTGCCCAATATCTAAACCATTTAGATATGTGACTAAAAATTAGGCAATTAAGAATAAGCCTAGATAAAATAAATAAGAGACATAGATAGTATCTATCAGCTAGTGATTTTAGCATATCTGGTTTGGATCCCCACTTTCATTCAATTTTGGAATGATGTTTAGAATTGTGAATAAGTACACAGACTTGTATAAAAAATATATATACATATAAAAGCATATGCTATAATTAATGATTTAGAAGCTCCCCTGGAAACCTCAGCTAGGGAAAATGCTGTAGCCTCATGGCAAATGATTTGAAAATCAGGACGTATAATTCAATCATCTACCAGTTACTTGCAAACTAAACTTAGAATGTGAGCTCTGAGGCATCTCAGAGATGTCCTGGCAAGATGCATCAGTAATTAGCAGGTACTTTCTATGGCCTCTCTCTGCTTGAGCTCCTGGGACTTTGGGGCACCGAGAGAGTGTAGGGCACTAGCTGGTCCAATCCTTTTGATATTGTACATGCATCGTTCTTGTCCTCATCTTAAAATAATACATTATTTTTGCATTTAAAAATAAGTACCGCGGGCACATTAAAAAGCACGGTTTTAGAAATGAGATGAACAAGTGGGAAGTTGTCAGATGCTCAGAGCCTCATCATTTTACATGCACTAGCCAAGAAAGTTTTTCTCTAGATTTTTCTTCTTACCCTAGTTTCCCTCTTCTTTCGACCCCCTGAGCTGACAGGGCAGCACAAACCATATATTGTTATTAAATGTAAATTAGTTAAAAATAAATAAAATTTACAATTCACCCACTTTTCCATACCACAACAGTTCTAAGGGGCAAGAGCATTTGAGGCTCTGAGCCAGCACACTGGATGGGAAGTACCGGGCTGTGCCATAATCTCAAACAGTTCTATTAAGTGATGGCGTGGGCTCATCGACCACTGTCTACAGAACAGTCTTTTACCTGTTGAGGTTAGTCTATCTTATTCTTTTCTTCTCCAAAACATTTACAGGAAAAATCCAACTACAAAAATGCACCAGTGAAACCAGTCCCATTTCAGGGTAAAGGACACACTAAGGAAAAAGAAGAAGCTGAAGGAAGCGTCCCCACTGTCCCTCTTGATCTCACTTCAAATGATCCTAAACCTATTTTACATTGACCCCATCAAGTGCACTTTTGGGACAATTTGAGTAAAAAAATATACAGCATTTATTAATAACCACAGGCCAGTTAGACATTTCTAAACTGAAAACACAAGACACACTCTAAAAATAAAATTATATTTAACTCCATCCTTTGTACCTTGGTTCAGATGCTTCTCTTCATCTGCTTCTTGTTTTGCTTTACTGTATTTACTCCGTCTATTAAAACAATTTTTAAAAGGAAAATTATTTTCAGAAGCTTTAACACAAGCCATAAGACAAATCCTTTGCTATGCTAATTTAAGTCAGGCAGCTATGCCGTGCACATTTCACAGATGAGAAAACTGAGGTTATGAAATAAGGTGAATAGTTGGTCACCTTGGTTTCAAGCACAGAGCTCAGTCTCTTAACTGTGATATTAAACTGGATTGAAAAGGCAAACATTTTATAATTGTTATATTTTCAAATCCTTAAAAGAAATATATCTAAGATCACTGGCTAGTTTTCCCATTTATATTCTGAATCAAAGTGTTTCCATAGATGAATTCTGTATAACTCAAAAAGCAATAAATAATGTTCCATTCTCAGTAGCTAATAATAAGTTCTATTGCTAAGCCACAATAACCACTACCACAAAAAAGTCATTATCATATTACATGATATTCTTAAAACAATAGCTTTGTGGTTATTGGTTTAAGCTGCTGCATTCAAAGACCTAAATTATTAATGAAAATTTAAAAAGTAAATATTTGTTTTATACTGGATTATATTACATAGGAGTTGGTAGAAAATTTGCAAGCACAAAAATGAGAAGTTTCCATTTGTAGATTAATTCTCTTTGCAAAAATGGAGGATGGTCTTGGAGTTAGCAATCTGCTCTGAGGGTCTAGTAGACTGGGCTCTGACCTTGTTATTAAAGCCTTTAGGAATCTGAAATCCTGATACACTGTATGCATACACATGGGCACACACAGTATACATGGGTATTGGCCATTGAACAGCTGCTGGGGTTATGGTCACAAACCCCCGCATAGTTGAAAATTGAAGAGTGACTATAGTCTCTATCCATGAGTTCTATATCTGCTGATTCTGCATCCACACCTGTAATCACTGACATCCATAGCTGGTTGAACTTGTAAATGTAGGACTCGCGGATAGGATAGAAAAAAAAGCTGTATATAAATGGTATAAGTGAACCAGCTCACTTCGAACCTGTTGTTCAAGGGCCAATTATCTAACACACACACACAACACAACACAACATACACGTAAGTTAAATGAAATTGGAATTAAATGAAATTGGAAGATCAACTTGGTAGATATTACAATTCTCTAATGTTTGGATTGAAACTAAATTGCCATCCAATTATGTTTCTGTGGAAAATGTACAATTTACATTGGCGTTTACACTCATTTTGTCTTTTCTTAGCCTCTTAAAGATGAGCTACGTCAAGACTCCTACACACGAGGAAACTGAAGCTCTGAGGCGAGGGGAGACTCTGAGGACCACAGTGCCGCTGGGCAGTGGGTCCCATCAAAAAGCAGGCTGACCATGGAAAAGAGGGGACAGCCCAGCACCTGAAGGAACCATGGGGTGAGATGGTCCAGTCACAGTCACATGCTCCTGACTGCTCCCCCACATTCCTCCCTAATTGTCAGCAGTGCGGGAAACCAGCTCAGCGATCCGACCCTAGAGCCTACAGATGTTCCTCCGTGTGTATAATTCCTCTGCAAATAATAATACCTTGCACTTTTACACTGCAGTTAACTTTTCAAAATGCTTTCATCACATATATTATCTCCTCCCTTCACTGTTTGCAAAGCAGGAACCAACTTTGTAAACACAGCCCTGGTTAGTACTGTTAAAGGCGAAGTGCATAAAATCCAATCCCAGATAATAGTTTACATTTCACTTTGCATTTAACTTTTCAAAGGACCTTTATGTCTATTGATTTAATTGAATCTTTACAATAGCCCCTTGAAAGCAATTCCACAGACACACGTATCCAGTTACATTGTGCAGATGAGGAAACAGAGGCAGGGGCAAGAGCTCAATGTAGCTACATGATGATCTCTTACATGAGTGAATTAATATTAGATTTTATATCAATAAATCCACTGCAGGTGGAGCCTACTACTTCTAAAACCATTGCTTCAAGGAAACTAAACCAGTTTAAACATCCAGAAATAAAGCATTTCTGCAAAAAATGTAATCCCTTCCTATCCTCTTTTCCTTTAGTCCAGGATGACTAAAACAACATTTTATGTCAGGGAAACACGTGGCCAGGTCCCAAGTGCGTTAGAGGGTCCTGCTAGCCTGGGAGATTATATCTTATCAAAGCTCCTAAAAGCATTATCTAAAATTACTGGTATATCTTTTAAACCACTTTAGATGTCCAATGCTGACTGGAATTTCTCTCCTCTAAGAAAGAAACAAATACAGAACTGGAACGCTTTGGTACCAACTTTAAATTGTCAGCGAGTGAGTCAGAGCCCATGGTATAGACCGAGAGACACTAGCATCTCCAGACGCAGGGAGAGTGGACTTCTGCTTTGCGTGGAGCACCTCCCGCACAGGCCTCCTTCATTCCGCTGGCCTGTTCAGCCCATCCTCAGACTAAACTTAGCAGGAGGAGTGAAATCAGTATTGCATATTTCTAAAGAAACTTCTTCCCTTGGAGTCTAACTTTGGAGGAGAGGACCCTATCAGAGAGCAAGGATGCTGAAAAAGAAACAGCTCATGATTGTTCAAAGGCTAATTGCAGGCCTGGTAGGTTTTAAATAACACCTTGAGGGCTAAAATACCAGAGTCCTGCTCTGCCTTTGTCACCTAGTGCCCCTGTCTCCTTGGCTAGGGTAGGATAAGGTCCGTGTATTGCCCCCAGAAAAAAAGCTCATTGAAGTTTAATAGTTGGCCAGCAAGACCGGAGGGTACTACACCGCCTAAGGCGGTCTCACTCTGGACTGGTAGCCCTGGCAGATCACCGGAGTGACAGAAGGAAACTTTAGTGGGAGATTTGCTAATCACTGAGGGGTGGGCCAGCAGATTGAGGAGTAGAGGAGGGCTTGTCAGCAAATGCTCGAGGATACGTGGGACCCTCCAAGAGCAGGAGGGATGGAACAGGGGCCCCTCTGCCGGGATTCCTTTGAAACAGTAGGCGCCACCCTTCCCCTCTGTCCCCAGGAGAGTCCCCAGCCTGCCCTCTGACCTCAGTGTTCTTCTGGGTCCTTGATCACCCAATGAACAAACATGTCCATGCAGGAGGAGGGTGGCAGGGCCCAGTCACAATCCTCCTTTCATTAAAATATGAACTTCCTTGATCAGCGGATAGATTTGATTGATGTGGCTCACTGCTCCAAAACCAATTAGTGAAAGATAAGTAATATATTCAGCTAAAGTGCAGAGTCCAAGAGATAAGCGAGATAATAACTAGCTCGACTTTAGCAGGATCCTTTCCAGCAAGCATGGCCTCACCCGTGAAGATTCATAGACATCATCCTTCTTTCTCCCTCAGCCTAGGCTGTCATTGTTCTCGCACTAAATGATGTCTAAGTGTTCTTCAAGCGCAACATTTTGCAATGGTTGGAACTGAACCGTACGATTGCAGGAAAGTTGTTTAGAAATGTTCCCTCAGTACCATCTGCCCCCTAATTGTATGAATTTACATGACTTCATCAGAGCCAATTTAGGCTACCATTTAAGTGTATTCATTCTTATAGGATCATAATACTCCAATTAGGACACCAGGGAAGACAGATATAGACCGTGTGCTAACTGCTCTAACATTATATAAACAGTCAGCGCCAAAGTGGAAAATCTTCTTAACCTTCATGAGGAGACCCAACCAGCTTGAAAACTTCTGACTTTATATTGTGCATTGACTTGCACCTCGATTCACAGGTTACCACATTACCAGCGCGGCTGGAAATGCCACCAGGGTCGCTAGAGCTGTCAATATTCGTTTTTGATGTAGGTAGTTTTTTCTGTTTGGGAGCTATTTACTCCTGCATACCAGGCAGGAGAGGAGTCAGGAGAGGGATGTCTGCCCTGATCTGGTGACTCACTCGCTGTGTGACCTGCCTTCCCCATCATTTCCCACCCTCTCCAGGTCTCCAGGTCCTAATGTGGAGGCTGTCACGTCAGTTGGTTCCTAAACCATCCGTGCAGTTCCTTCACAAATTTTGCCACAGCCACCTCATTTTCTCCCCCTGAAGTCAATTCACTGTTTTAAGCTCAGGTCAGAGGGGCACTTGAGCACCTGACATAAATGGAAACCCAGCAGTGCCAGCGGGCACTGGTGTGAAAGCTGCGCCCAGTGGCTGTCAAGCAATACCTGTCTCTGAACCTCAAATGCCCATCAGGAAAGAGAGGCTGTTGGATTCTAGTTCTTTCTGCAAAGTGTTCATCATACTGAATGGATACAAGACTGTTTGGAGAAGACATACTAGCCTAAAGCAACCTGAATGAAAATGATTTGAGAAGATTTTGGAGATAACATGATGAAATCCGTAATGTAATGAGGGGGGAGCGGAAGAGAAAAGTAACACTTCCGGTCTCTAGTTTGAAGGTTATGACCTCACACTGCACCTTACAATGTCAATGCTAATAGTCTCTCCAAAACAACTTTACAAAGCAATAAATGGCTACCATGTGGAGATCACACACATCCAGAGGAAAGGGGGAAATAGCGGTGCAAGGCTAAGACCACGTGAGCAAGGTCTTTGCGGTAAGATCTCCAGGGAATGCATCACCCAGGTACCTTAAACAGCTCAGGTATTGAGCACAGCTATGTGCTCTGAAAGCTCACAGAACCCTGCAGTTATACTCCAGTAGCAAGGAAGACACTGATCACAGATGCCTACAAAAAGGCAAATTAAGTAGCTTAACATGTAAGGGGTGGTTAGAACTTTTATCCAAATCAGTGTTCTTTCTTGTATAAGGTACCCTTTTCAATAAGTAAAGTTTACAAATTTAGTAGCCTGCATCTTTCCCTGAGATTGAAACATATTTACAATTTCAAATTGGCCAAAATCAAAAGAGTAGGTCTTCTCACTGGGAAAAAAAAAAAAAAAAAAATTATTCCAGCTTGCCTAAAGCTCAGGCTCTTCAGTATAAAGTGAATATAATGAAATCAATGAAACAATAGCTATAAAAAAGTCTAGCAAGATACCAGCTGTGAGCCTGAGGCCATTTCCTCTTTCTTAAAAGACAAATTAGCATCCAACAGACTTTCTCTTTAAGGTAATCAGAAGAACTGAAACTTTGCTCATGGTGTGGGTCCCTGGCCATCTAATCTACCTCTTTAAAAATCCTCCCATGCCAGCTGGCTTCAGAGGAAGGGATTCATCCCACAATAGAGGGTCCTACACCCCAGTTCTTGCATGCATCAATAAATAAAATAAATCTTTAAAAATACATAAAAATAAATCAAAATCCTCCCATGCAGGCTGGAGTCAGTGGCAGGGAATCATCACCCAATAAAGGGTTCGTTTCAAGCACCCATTCTGCCACCTCGTCCAGTGGCAGTACTGAGAGAGGAGCATCCCCGTTTCCAGGTCATGATGTTTTCTCTGTTGCTTTCTTGGTCTGCTGGCCAGTGTGGCAAGATCATTTGGGGATGGAGGGCAACTATTTACCACCTTTCATTTGTACTCTCCCTGAACCAGATTTTGGTCCTTACTTCCTGCCGCCTCTCTTCACCTGCTTTTGTCCCACTGGAACACGTGCAGCCCAACACGACAAGACACACAGGCTGCATACAGAGAGGAATCAGCTGAGTGTGCCTCGGCTGCCGCAAAGCCCGTCAGCTCCCTGGTTCAGGCAGCCTTTCCCATGACAGCTTTATGGCTGACACTAAGGAAGAATCAATAGGAGGGCAAGGGGTTGACATTTCATTTTCTAAAAAGTGATCCATTGAGGACCAATCACTAAGCCGTGTTTATCAGCCTTGGGAAGTGACATTTTTTTTTAATGGGGGAGAAGGGACAGGAATCATCGCTGGGAAACTTGACAGGCTCAATTCTCTAAGGTGGGGACTCATAATTGGAAATCTGATGCATCCTGCTATCAATTCTGCCTTAAATAATAAAGTGATCAATAAAAGCAGAAAGGAAATTAAGTCATCTAGCTTGCGATGCTATTTTCCATAGCTACGGCTTTTAATAAACTTGTCTTCCTGCATTACATTTCCATGTGCTTTTCCTTTCTTTTCTTCAAAGTAGAATATCCAAAAGAAATTTAATGATGTGATGACTTATTTCTAATTACTCTATTCTGACTACTGTATTTAAAGTGACTTAAAAATCAAAAAAGAAAGTGAAGCAGAGGGAAAGCTGGATTGTAACAGAGAATGTTGCTGAAGAGGAGATGGAGCCCAGGACAAATGACTTTTATGAACAAGGGTTCTATAGCTTGGCCTCAGCGCCCAATATGTGTATGTGGGCTGCAGGCAACTGTTTTATAGGTAAAGGTAGTTAATATTTCCCTCTCACTGCAGACTCTAAAAGTCTGTATTTTTCAACAAAGAAAGGTATCTCTAAATACTAAAATTTCCAAATGCAGAAATGGGTGATAATGAAAACAAAAGCCTATTTTTTTTTTAGCAGATCCTCAAATAAGGTTTTGTTCAACCTCGTTGAACATTATCATGAAAATATTGTTAACCAGAAAAAAAAATCATTGAAGGAAACCTTGACATTAACATTGGGGGAATCGATTTCATTACAGACCATAGCATTTAAAGTCAGTTTCAAAATCGAAATTAAATAAATAAAATTCATCCTTGGACTTACCAGTTACATGAACCAGTTAATTCCTTTTATTTTACTTAAACAAGTCAGTTTCAAGAATCTAGCGACATTAAATGAAGACTTCCCCTTATAATTTCTCTCCACTCCCTCATCCTAGCCCCTGCTCCCCAGCACCAGATGGCTACACATGAATGCATAAAGCAGCACGTGTGCTTATGCACCTGGGAAATATAATACACAAAGTCAAATGGTTGTGGACAAGAAAGAGGCCAATTGTGATTTGAGCTCCAAAATAAAATGTCAGAACAGGGAAGAACACTGGGAATTCAGATTCTGTTCAGGACAACATGAAGTTTCCAAAGGTTGAGATACAGTTCTTATCATTTGGGGTACAACAGGCACGTCCGTACATATGTGCATATTACAGCAACAGGGGTGACTGTGGGGTAGAGTGAACTCCATCAAGATGGAACTCAGTGCTCCAATCAAACACACCTAGTCGCCAACTTTACACCAAGAACAATGAAGACCAGGACCAAAGTGGGTGTCCGCATACGATGAGGGATTCTAGACTGTGCTAGGGCATACACGCCAAAGCTGGCCCCTAGACACCGAGTTATTTTGGAGAGAGGGGAGGGATGATATGAATACATGTGACAATGGGACGATGCAGGTAAATGAAACGGTCATCTGCCCAATTATAACATCCACAAAATGAAAGGAGAGCAGGATGACTTGTCCACTCAGTGCTCCTAGCCAGAGGCTCTGTGACAGCTATGAAATCTACAGCAGGAGAGACAGACAGAGAGAATGCGGCAGACTGGGGCCTACAGACCAGTGGATCTGGGGGTCCCACCTGAGACCCACCTCTGCAGCAAAGTCATCAGCCCGGTAAGGACCACTCTTCTCTGAGCACCATTTTCTCTTCCATAACAGGAAAGAAGTCTACTTTAAAAGGATCATTTTGACAACCTCAGGTTCTGCTTTTTTGTCAAAAGTCCCACCTTGGGAGTAGTTAATGGTAGAGGCGAGGGTGGGCAGAGGAGCAGATTCTCATGTATGAGACAAGACCAGGACATGGTCACATATGAAGGTGGGTGTCCAGTGCCCCTGCTCCCCCATTGGGCATCCGGTTTCCCATCCCTCATCTTCTGGTGTGTCCCTACAGGGCTAGTTAAGTATACAGAGGAAACAAGCAAACAAAAAACACTATGCAGCTAAGCCATTTTTAATTCTTGCTCTCTTCTAGATGGTTCTCCACTTGTCAAGTTGAACTGTAAACTCTCAAAATACACAATCTGCTGTTTTAGATTCCTCTCCATGAGCAATGCCAAGCTCACAGCACGCTCATGGGGTAAGCCCTAGAAATGCTGATGCCATTCTTGAGGCATGGACAGCCCTCAATTACCTTTATTATTAACCAGTGTCATATTGAAGCACCTACTGTGTGTAGGCTTATCTACTTTGCCTACCAAAATTCTCCTATGTATAACTCCTTACGGAAATTATGATCTCTATTTTATAAGAGACAAATACTCAAGGAGCTAAAGTCAGATTGACAAAGGGCAGCGCTTTTGGGCCTGGTTTATGTATTCTGTTGTTTGTTTTTGCTTTTGGCAATAAGACAAGGTGGCATACAAAAAACCCAAAACAACTTAAGGTTTAGAAAATCTGGAAGTCTCCCATTGACTGGCTTTTCAGCTTGGTTTCCTGGATTAGCCGGGTCTTTCCAGGTCTCTCTGCAGTGAGGGCTGCCACCAGGTTCCTGCCTGCAACTCCAGGAGTGTGAGATCAAAGCAGAGAGGGGTCGGGCAATGCAAATGTTGTGTTTATGATGCTAATCAAAAGCCCAGCTTTGTGTGGAGGAGACCAAAAGTTCCCTCATAAAAACTGGGGAGGGTGGATGGGGAGGAGCTGAAGTACTCACCTCCTGCTGATGACAAAGACTGCGATGAGAATAACCACCAGCACCACACTTCCAGAGACAGACACCAGCAGGACAGTGGAGTTGGCCCCATCCCCAATGATGCGGGAAGGCACTGCAGAGAAAAGGGAAAGAAGCATTACTATGAGGAGGGCTTGGGAGTTAGAGCTTCTGCCTGCATCACGACTTCCAAGCTTCTGAAATCATCTGTATGTTCAAGGCCTGAGATAGGCCTTGAAGAGACAAAGTGACTGTTTTTATAATCAAGGTAAGAACTTCAACCAGAAGACTTATTACATCTGGTGATAAACATCATCACTCCTGCCTTTCCTTTCTGCTCTCAGGCCCTCACTCTTTCTTCACAAACTGATGCATCCTTAGTGAGAAAGGCACATGGAAATTCAGAAAGGACAAACTCTTTTGAATGTCCCTCTCCCCTCCCTCTGGAATCTATCAGCAACCTGCTTATTACCCAGTTCAAAAGTCACTTCCTCTTGTCACCTTCTAGGATAATCACAAAGGGTGTCAGGCCCCTTCAGATTCAAGACTAAAGGACTTTCTCTTCTGCTTTTGTCATTCTTGTTTTATTTAATAATTTACGAATAAAATTTCTCCTTAGAATTGATGTCAAGATCTGTCTCTCCCCCTATTAAGTAGGCTCAATTTGGTTGGTTAATTATGGAGTGGAAAATATCTTATGTAAACCTCTGATTATGTCAACCAGTTGAGTCAACTCAACAATGCTGAAAGATTGATGGATTTGTTCCAAAGATTTCTTTTTAAAAAACTGATCTTGATTTAAACAGATTCCTAGAAATAAACAGGAAATTAAAAAAAAAAAAGTTTCTTCTTTAATCTTTCCAGGGAGAAAAACTCCTTCATGTAAGTTGCTGTGCAACTTTCCTAGTGTAGCGCGTTTTTCATGGTTTCTAGAATATAGCTCAGAACAAAAGAGAAATAGACAATGTTTTTGAATCATATTGAAAAGACAAGTCAGCTGCTATTAGGAAAAATATTCTTTTGCAAAAGCATAGGTTTCTGTAAGTTACAGACACTGACTATCTAATTTCAAACAACATTTACTGCAACAAAATGCTTTCCTCACCAGAAAGGAAGAACAGCTCCTTGGATTTACACTGCCAGTGGATCACATAGATTCTGAAAAGAACCTCAGAACGCCTTACCTGTGTTGGTGGTGACCTCCAAGGGCTCACTGAAGTCCCCATAGCCAGCCGCCGTCCTGGCTCGGACATGGAAGACATAGGAAGTCAGGGGGTTCAGCCCTTTGATGTCCGTGTTCCTGGCAGCTGTGCGCACTATCCGGTAGCTTCGTTCATTCTGATCCTGCATGACGGGAAGGCCCAGTGAGGAAGAGGACAGGAAAACCCTCCACCTACTTCCGGTACCCAGGAGCTCAGCCCGTCTACTCAAAAGTTGAAGAGGAAAGAGCTACACTCTAAGTCCTATATTCTCCAGCATTTTCAGTGCTGGAGACCGTGCTCAAGATGTCGAAAGAAATTCAGAGTTCGGGTATTCATGTTGACACTTACGATATGCAGATTTTTGCTCATAATCTTTCTTTTTTTAAAAAAAAAAAGAACATTAAATAATAGTTGGTGGTTTTCTTTATTTCACACCCAGTAATTTAGTAGAAATTAACTGTAAGAAGGTCCCTTGTCTTTTTCTATTTTCTGTCTAAAAACGTCAAAAACATTGTAATCTGGTTTCAGTGAGGAAAAAAAAAAAAAAACCTTGTCCCTTTTCTGTGTTTAATAAGGAAGCCAACAAGTGATTATCTTTAAAAAGAGAGAAGACAATTGTTCATTTTCTAGACAACCTTGAATGCAAATAGCTCTCTTCAGAATTCTGTCCTTTAAGAGAGACAAGTTATTTGCAAAAATAATGTCTTTCTATAACTTTAAGAGGCTGAAGAATGTAATTTTCCTTCCCTGATTTTCTATTAAAAGTCATGAAAACCCACACCTTGATTCTGAATAGCAGTGATCTACTTAAACAGATCATTATTTCTACTTTTATGAGTCACTCTGCCTGATAGGAGGTTTATAGATTAGAACTTCTTAGCTATCTTGATTTCCATTACTAGAAAGAAAAAAAACATTAGAACAAGAATGTATTTTTCATATTTTCTCAAGATAACCAAATTAAAACATAAAATTGGACTTGATTGCAAGACAAAAATATATTTGGTTTCTAGATTTACTGATATTCCAATATTTAGAACTGGTTACAAACTAGGACCAAAAATGAAGTGAGGGAGAGAGAAAGGGAAGACAGAAAGGAGACGTGGGAGAGGTGCCTTGCTCATTCAAGTAATACCTTCTCATAATACTTGACTTCATACTCCAAGATCACCCCATTGGGTCGGTCTGGTTCCAGCCATGCCAGAGCAACACTGTATCTTGTGACTTCTTTAGCCTGGACCAAAGCAATGGATGATGGTGCTATTGGGAAAAATAAACAACAAAAGACATTTCATTTTAGGGGAAAGAATGGTGGGATCAGACAATCATTTCATCTTCTTAAGAAAATTGTGATTGTCTTGTCTTTCCAACTCTCATTTGGCTCCTCCCTAGGACACAAGGGTACCATTCCTAATGGTTCCTGCTGGTATCCTTTTGTATAGTATGTCTTAGAAAGCAAAAGGCTGCAAGATTCACATACCTCCCCATTACCTGTAGCCATTTCTTATAAAATGTTGTTTTATAGACAACACTTTTTGGCTGTTGAACCTCGAAATCCCTTGGAAGACCCCCTTTAAAGCTCAGTAAAACCACATCTAACATGACCTCCAAACTATTGTGATTGTCCTCTTCTGTGTTTAATTTTATAAAGCAAGAAAATTTGCAAATCTTTCAAGAGGACTGTGGTGTCGGGAGCCCTAAGAATAAAAAGTCCGGTCTCACTTCTTGGTCGGCCGTATCTCTTGGATAAGCAAGGACACCAAAACAAGGAGCGCGCCAGAACCACAGCCCTCCCACTCTCAAACCTCTAACCAGCAAAGGACAAGTACCCAACACCCAGCCAATTATCCAGAAATAACTCTTCCTCCTGCTCCTCCCCGTGGCCCTCCACTCATATACCGTTGTTCAAGAATAAAATTTTGGAGGCTTCATCAGAACCCTGTCTTGCCTCCGTTCTTTGCGTTCCTTGTTTGTCTCATTCTCTTAGGTGGTTCCTGTGCGCCCTCCTTGTTGCCCCGCAGGCCGGGGCACTGTGGGAAGTGACAGAAGGCTGATGCTTTACCTCCTTTCCAATGTGAGTGAAAGCGTTGCTGCACTACAGGAAAGGGTTCCAGCTTGAACACAACCATGCAGATAACAAAGAATGCAATGGTGTCTCACTGGACGTACAGGGTGTTTGGCAACATTTTCCAAGTGTTGAAATGTTGCATTGGGC
The DNA here is from genome assembly GCA_019455555.1 of Galemys pyrenaicus. Lineage (NCBI taxonomy): Eukaryota > Metazoa > Chordata > Mammalia > Eulipotyphla > Talpidae > Galemys > Galemys pyrenaicus. Next base: position 17,285,462 of record JAGFMF010011501.1, read on the forward strand.
TGCTAGTAGCAAGCCTTCTTTCCAATGAGGAAACACAAAAGGAAGCCTCCACTGGCTGTGTCATCGGGCGGGGTCAGGTGAGGGTTGCATATTTGAGATTTATAAAGCCGGACAGCCTGGTGCTTGCTTCTCCACTGTGGTGGCCACATCTCCAGCCAGCTGTCATCCAGCTCTGCTGTGACTGACAATGGTGCAAATGTGCCATCTCCAGGGAACAGAGGGAACATTCATGAAATCTGTAATCGTATCAAGCAAAGCTGGTCTGCAGAACTAGAGATTAGGGGGTCTTCCTAAATTGAATGTGGATAGTTTATTGTTCCAAATTGTGGGAATTTGTGAAAACAACTGTCAAAAAGGACCACTGAGGAACAACACCACGGTGTTGCATCCTCCTGCATTTCTCCAATATGCACACGACAGCAAAACCCTGATGCAGAGGAAAAGAGACAAAGTAAAATAAATTGTCATTGAAAATGGAAGGGGTCTAACCTCAGACCTGCTTGACGTGTGTGACAGAGAGACTGATGGCTAGGAGAGCAAGCAGGCACGCACAGGGAAGCTTCCAGCTGAAGCCAATCTCACAGAGATCTTTTCCTGGAGCAGCCATTTGACAGCCTGGGATCTTGGTTTAGGATCCCTAGAGCTCACACACACACACACATACACGTGTGCGCACGCACACACACACAGACACACATTCTACCTCCCACCCAAAAACTGTTCCAGATTGGATCTCCAGCATAAACACAAGTGAAAGATACAGCGGATACACACGTCTGCCATCAAAGGCAACCCAAGGTTAGCAACACCAAGCTGGATGAACAGAGCTGAGTGCAGCAGACATATGGAAGCCACTGAACATCTGAAGAAAATGAAAACCGGAAATGTGCTCATTAGGTGTATTAAGAGCCCCTTCCCTCCATGCGTGCGCGAGTCAACACACATACACACACACACCACTTTTTCCTTTTGTGAATGGTTGACACAGAGTCAGTGTCCAAAAAATGCAGGGAATGACTTTTTTAAATATAGAGGTAGCAAGGAGGCTGGGCAGTAGGCCTGGTTGTGAAAAGCTATTTCCCTCCAAGTAATAAATACATTGCCTAAGAGCACTTGAGCATACACGCTGTAGAAAGGGGCTCTTTAAAGTCTGATGTTCAGGGTTGGGAAATGAAATAGAAATGTGAGGCTGTTAGAAAGAGGGCAGGAGGGAGGAAAATCATAAAGTGATAAAATGAACTTTCCTTCTGAAATAGTCCAGGGTCAGCACCTGTTCATGGGCTGATTTCTCAGGAGGGAATGGCCGGGCTGCCTGGGTGTGTGTGTATAACTGAGTCCATTTCTCTGGGAGGGTCTTCCTAGCCTGCTGCAGGGGGAAATGAATCTGACTCCAACTCCACTGTGGACGCTGGGGCAGTGGTATCCCTGCACCCTTCAAAGGCATCAGGCGCTCGACCAAAGTTCTTGAAAAGCCTCAGGCAAGGCATGAACAATACAATCATGGTAACTAATAGAACATTCCTAGAGCCAGCCCACTCAGAAAATCCTTGTGCACACATGTGGAAATAAACCAACAGAGTATACTGACCCGGCTGTCAGAAACCTGCAAGAAAATATAACTGCTGTAGTTCAGAAAGAGCACGCTGGTCTGGGCTGTCAGGTCCAGAATTGTTTGCTCCAATTCTGTGACACTGCTCTGTGTCTTCACCCATGTAGGATTCCATTTCAGGAATCTCACATCACCCAGATCACTGTCTTCCGAAACACCTATGTCACACCTCTGTCCCCTTGATGCCTCTGACTAAGAACCGAGCTTTCTAACCAGTATGAAAACCCCCAGGCTGTTCCCTCCTCCTGCTCCTGTTGGGGTCTCTCGCCTCCTCCTATGTGGGTCTTGCCTCTAACCAAACCAGTCACGCTTTGTGTATTCCCCCCTCTCTGTCTCTCCTGGCGCCTTCTCATTGTCTGCCTTCTCATTGTCTGCCTCGCTCTGTCTTCTTTCACAAGCCGCTACCCCTAATGCCACCCAAGAATTGAGGCCAACATTTCTCTTTCTCAACCTTCAGCTTTCATTTCACGGATTACAATGATTGCGTGTTGCAGGTATATACATACACACCTTAATTCATTTTTTATTTTATTTTATTTTAGAAAAAACAATGAACAGAAAGCCAATTAAAATATCCACCACCATCCCTTTGCTTCTTACCCCAGGTAATCTTGCTCTCAGGCATCAGTCTTCTGATGTCACCCACATAATCGCTGCCACATCCCTCCACAACTTGTATTATAATTTAGGTAAATATCTTCTTAAATCTATACTGTATATTTATTTACCAGAAGAGTTATATTTAAAAAGAAAGTTCCATGGCATAAATGAAACCCTGTTATCACTTGAAGCTAATGGCAGGTAACCATAATCATGAAAACAATGTATAAGTAAAATATGGCTATCAGATTTGGCTGGACACCTTTGCTTCTCTACTCCACTTTGCTGAAAAGAAAGATTAGCCAGCACTGGAAAAGCATTATCTGGGCACCCACATGACATTAATCACAGGGACTGAGAGAGAGAGTGCACTAACTTCATAAAACAATTCAACATTATGTTCCTTCTGTCCTACCCTAAACTCAGTCCCTGATGCTACCATTGCTTATGTTTCACCTTTGGTGAAACTGTAGCATGGTGGTCCCCAGAAAAAGGGGAAGTGCCAGGTTCCCTGCCCCACCTAGAAGGATGGAGCTGAGCAGGGAGGAGAGAAAGCTGGAGTGGAGACCGGAGAAGGAAGGAAGCAGGAGGGAGAGGAGGGAGACCTGGAGGAGGCATGTGGAGCAGAGACATGTGAGGAAGTTTCACTTGCTTTTTCGGTCCTGGACTTATTGGAAGAGACGTGGGTGAGAGACCTGTGCAGAGGTTAACAATGGCAGCTTTTATCTCGATTTTGTTTTTGTTTGGCCCTTTCAGCACCTTGCCTATGGGTCTCCACTGCAAGGTGCTTTAGACTGTAGCAGGCTTTTGGGCCTTGCTTTGGGCCAATTCTCCTGTTTGGCTAGACTTTTGCCCATGAGGGGATGGGTAACTTTGGGTGATTGATTTAGTAACTATATTCTTTGTCTTTTCTGTATTGTTCACCAACTATACTAAAGTTCTTTTCTATTAAAGGTCTCATATGTTTTGTATGGGTGCGGCAGACGGCAGAAATTATTCTGAACAGGTAGTTTTGGGGGTTCTGAGGTGCCCCTCTCCCTACCCTGTAACCATTAAACCCTACTCAATTTAGAAAAGTTTTGGGTTCTGAGTACAATGCTCCAAAGCTTCTAGTCTTCTTCTAATTAAAGGAAGACTTCTAATCATGGTGCAATGTATGCAATATAAAAACCCCAAGGAGATAAAAAATGCCCTGCTTGCTTTCAGTTCTCTACATTTTGGAACCTCAGAGAGACATGACTTCTCAGAAGTGACTCAGCCATTAAGTGTATACCAATGGAACAAGGCAATGATAAGAAAGGGCAAACAAAGCTGCATCAAATACAGTCCGTGTTGTTTAATTAAATATCATTTTATCTCTTAACATTGCCTTAACTGAAAAAATATGGAGACATTTTTATAGTTGCCTTATAGAGTTGGCATCTTTAATGGAACCAGAGTGCCCATTTCTAGACCTCAACAGACAACCTTGCTAACCTGCTTCTAATCCAAATTTTCTCATGGCAATGCGGAGAAGGAACTGATGCATGCGAATGCATCATCTGATGATGATGATTTCTCATCAGACCATGTGTGTAGTCATAATATACCTGCTGAAGAGTCAGAGGAGAGGCAGGAGGAAGCAGCAGACTAATGTGAGCATGCTCATTGAATCAATGGAAGAGATATAGCATGGATGAGCATTGCAATCTACCCATCCATAAAAGGGATGCTTAGGAAAGTTCTGTGTCCCTGGACAGAAGCAGTCTTTCTTCAATGGCTACAATTTTAACATAACACACAGTCAGGAGAGAGCATTGGTAGTAATATGGCTAGGCAAAGATGACTGATGGGTATCAAAATCACAAAGGCAAGAACTGCTAATGGCAAGGTTTGCTTGTTCAATTCAATGCTTACATATCAAATGTCCAGAGGACAATTTGCAATGACCAATAGAATTGCACTTCCCTGTCCTGAGATGCTGGTATCTGAGACTACCTTTCCTGTTATTCTCAAAGTGATGTCAGTAGTTTTTAATCCAAAAAGTGCCCTCCACTCCTCCCTCTTCTTTTTACTCACAAATTAGCCCAACACATCTGTTCAACCACTCAACAGATATTCTTTAAGCTGTCGCTTGAGGAATTTGAAATCTAAATGAAAGCAAAATGGGCATTTATGATTAAAAAGTTAAACAACACTTAGCTGAATAAAACAGTACCTGGGACCAGAAGAAGGAAGAGTGCATGTGGACTGCAGAAAGAACCATGGAAGGATTTGAAGCAAGGCTGGGAAAACATAGCCAAGTGTTCAAGGACAGGGAGGATCCAGGAAGGAGAAAAGATGGCTGGGCAGAGGTGAAATGATGCATATATGGCTGGAATTTTCAAGAAATCACCAGCACCCTCTATCTGCGGGGGCAGAGGGATCATTCAGGACACATGAAATGAAGTAAAGATGAGAAAATATTTGATCTACCCACGGAAAGTATTCTCCACTTCACTAATTTAGTGGGAGAGGGGGTAGGGGAAATCAATGATTTTTGAAAGGATTTTGACTAAAAGTCCAGGTTTAATATTTATTAGTTGCCATCTTGAACAAGTAGTCACAGCTTCTTACCCCAGTTTCCTAATTTATAAAACACCCACCACCTTCCAGATACAAACATATAAACCACTGGAAGGTGTGTGCCATACATTAGGGCCTGTAGTTCTCGCTAATCTTCACTGTTCATAATCACATCAGGGGCATGATACAAAGACATTCAATAAATTTGCCCAAAGAAAAAAACTGAAATGTTAAAGTAGATCTCAAAAAATCATTTTAGCTAGCAAAATGTTTTCTGAGTATAAAGTAACAGAAAGAAGCAAATCATCCCTAAAAACAACTTTTTCTCTGCACCTGTTTCAGATGACCTTTTGTGGGTTTGGTTTTGCTATTTAGGTTAACTAAGGTATTGACAATTAGGAGTGAAGCAAATGGCAATTCTGATTATAAATGGAGCCTCTGTTTTCTAAGGGATAAGAGGAGTTTCCAAACGTTTTTTCAAATACACAGGTTGTAAAATGTCATTCAAAAATAAGTTAACATTAAAACTTGTTTTCCCTGCACCTGTTACAGACAACAATTTGAAGGAATTGCTCTTTTGGTTGATGAAGGTGTTGACAATCCACTCAATACTTATTGAATCTATGGGACATATGCAAATAGTTCTTCTGCCTTCCCACCCACAAAGGTACACCAATGCTGAGACATTCCCCAAGTCTTACTCCTAAATCCAAAAATGATCCCAAGCATCTCCCTTGTTTTGAGATTAGAGTTACCCTCCAGCGATGCACTAATGTGAACAAAGTCAGCTACTGCCAGGAGAACCACCAGGACATGCCTGAAATGGCAGCAAAGGACAGCACTGAAATTTGAAGGTAAGAATCGAGAACATTCTGCAATCAGGGTAAGAGCAGGCAGCAAGATTAATGCACATGGAACAGACAACCTCTTTCCACATACCTATTGCAAACAAGTAAAATGGTAGTAAAATATCACTTGATATTAAAGATGGAACTAAATCCAAAAAGGATAAAAGAAAAATTCAGCAAAACTTGGCAGCTGAATTCATGTGAGGTTGCTTCTATGGCGCCAAGAAAAATTCACTGCCCCCAAATAATTCTGTATTCAAAATTCCACATCACCCTGAGAAATGGAGACTGCTTTCTAAACAAGAATTCCTATCACGCTGTACCTGTGGAACATTTGGTTTGAGAGCAGTCTACAATGTGTCCGGGAGGCACATGTGGGTTTTATCTCTGTGTATGTTTTTGATAAACAGAAACAGCACAGCTTAGGACCTCTCTTTGACTCTCTAACACGGGTATGTTTCACAAGGAAGAATTACAAGAGATGCTTTGATGTCAAACAGAGGTGGCTCCTTTTAAGAAAATGGCAAATTTAACTTTCTTTGGTTCAAAGCTCAGCAATTCTCATTGCTCCCCACCGATGCAAATGCTGCAATTTTCTTTTATTCACTTCCTCAATGACTTGCCATTCAACACCTACAAGTCATTTTACTGCAGCAGTTTGGGGCTTGGTGACACCCAGACGGGATGGAGAGTTGAAAAGGAAGTAGAGGAAAGAAAGGAAGGGAGGATTCACTGCAAACCTTCACTTGTGGGCTTTCGTAGGTCCATCGTCATAGGCAATGAATTAAAAACAGTTTGGAGAGACTTGGAAGGGGATAACTGAAACCAACTGACTGAATTTCACTCCTGGCTCAAATTAGGGTAGCGAAGGGAGGGAATAGGGCAGGAAATAAACATATGCAATGAATGGTCTCCAGCCAGTGGGCAAGAGAAAATGAAAACAGCCCTTTAAGAAACTTAAGAAACCCACAGTCCTGGATGTGGGGGTACACAAGCCAGGTGGCTGGAGGGAAGATGACTTCTTAACCACAGCAGGCTTCCTTTCCCTCCCAGGACCTGAATTTAAAACGATGATGTTTACTTAAGGGGTCTCTCACTGATAGGAAAAAATAAACCCACAGTTTATATATATCTCTGCTTAATGCAAATAGCATATTTAAATTTAATTACTTGGAGCTTAAGGTGGTTTTGTTCCCTCTTTTCTTTCTCATTTCTACACCACGGCTCTGATTTGCTCTTTATCGGAGGTTTGTGCATTTTAAAATGCTGTCAAGCATCAAAATTAAATGCTTCAGAGCACTAATGATATCCTTGTGATTAAGGTTTTTGCCTTTGTGGATGCTAAGAGCTCTAGCGCTGATATTAATTGCTTTCTTCCACATCCCACCAAAGAGAGGGGAGGATTTCTCCTCTGAGCTTAGCATTACCTATGACTCCATTTCTTTTTGACTATTATCATGGCAGTTACTCATGTACGTCCATATTCTTCTTTTTTTTTTTTTTTAAAGATTTATTTATTTACGCATACAAGCACTGGGGTACAGGCCAGAGGTGCGGGGGGAGGGGGGGTGAGAGGATTCACCACAGACAGAGCAGGGAG